>DWON01009650.1:0-11259 GCA_018251015.1 Phocides pigmalion okeechobee | reverse complement strand
AACACAATACATGAAGAACATGTTGCTTTACGGCGGGTTATGAGGGTGACGGTGGTACCGCTCTGGGCGAGCTCTAACGGCTCTACCACCTTTAAAAGCATTTGTATTTGTGTTATGTAATTTAATTATTCAAAAATGTTATGTGTACGCGTATGTTTGTATTCTTCTAATAAATACAATCTGTACAAATAATAACGCTCTAAATAAGTTTGTTAGTACATTGAATACTTTTTGCAAAAGTTTATTGTGATTGTCATTATTATTAGTCCACTTTACGAATTTAATAATTTATATTTATTGCATCACACATCAAGAACTTGATCGATATGTGCGAAATTTATTTTATGTTTATAAAATAAAGCTTTTACACAACGACAACATGTACAATAGAGTTTTTTATACGATATCTTTATATTATAATAATATGTATTTTCCCTTACTCCCTTGTTCTCTTTTTTATCATTTTCTCTCCTTTTTTTTAAAAATTCAAGAAATCAAATCAAAAATACTCATTGTGACCGTGACACGAATAGAAAACACTTTACCAATAATATAGAAAATGTGGACCAATCATTATATAACCGCGCATTTTGATTCTGCAGAACGTACAGCACACGAGTTGCATTACCTGTTCAATATTTACACAATGCAGTAATTTAAGCCAAATTAAACTTTATTACCGTGGAATAAGAAATATTGTTACTGCAAATTAAAGTGGCCACCGTGTGTTCATTCACGCTGTTCACGCACTACATGCTGTTTGCAGTTAGTAGGTTATAAGGTTGAATTACATAAAAGTGCTTTTACTAACATTAGCGTGTGAAAGTGTGAAATGTTCTTTGTTACCGAGTCGAGCTCTGATATTCATGAGCGATATTACTGATTCGCACGATCAGTTATAAAGTTATATTTTTCTTTCTACTAGACTTCGGTGGTAGTTAATCGCAAAATAGGTTGTTTAGCCTGCAGTTACGTACACACGTAAAAGCGCACGCACGTTTGTGTGCGTGCGTGTGTGTGTGTGAAATAGAGAGAGAAAGAAAGAGAGAGAGGGGGACAGATGGAGATAGACAGAGAGAGAGAGTGAGTATGCGTGTGCCAATGTAAGTAGTTTTCCAAAGTTATATCGACATTTTGCTATAACAATTGAGTGAACTATTGGAAAAAAAGGATTTTAAAATGCTATTCTCAACATAAATCTACGCCCTAAATCTACATATCTAGATCTAAAAATAAATAATTAATTCGTTTTTAATATTATTAAGCTGAGCTTAATGTAGATCAAAGGCGACCACAATGGTCATAGCTTTTGTTTACAGAGAAAATATAAGAAAGAAAATTGTAGCTAACAGGGTTCTCGGCCAGTATTCTGTACAAAATCTCGGAATTGTTCCATTCACTGCAGCCTGTTTGCACAGCGAAGCCACTACATTATGTATGCAAAAAATGTTAAAACAACGCACTTGGCGCCCGAATTTACATATTTTCATAATATTTTTCCTTAGGTTTTAATCTACGTACATTGAAGAACATTTTTAATGAAAACAGGTAAAACTTATGAGTATTTCAGTTATTTTTAAATGAGTTTTATTTATCTTTACTTTGTGTACAATCGTGAAATGCAAAATTTGAAGTGTTACCCTAAATATTTTAGGTGATATAAAATAGTGGTCGAATATACACCTACAGTATCAGTTAAGTATGTTAAACATTTCAAATTGGCAGAATAGTGACTGGGAATTATTTATTACTATACCAGAGGGAGCTGTTACGGGGATAAATAGTTCTGTGACGTAATCCAGGTCACAGTCTGTGTGCAAAACTTGATCTAAATTATATTGGGTGAATTCAGTCACCCAATATAAGTCAATATTAATATTTATTTTGTGAAAAATAAAATTAGGTTTTATTGAGGAGATAAGTGTCGCTTTCTATCCCTTTAACTAAACTTTAGTCCTACTTTTTTACTAGGCTGGAGAACTATTTCATTAGGAGAGTAGGAGAAATAAGATTTTTTTATGTCAGAAGAGCAACAAACGAGATGTTAAGTAGTAGCAGCCCATAGACATCCACGTACACACACAAATACGACTAATATCATATCTGAGCTCGAACGTAGATACGTTGCTACTCCTGAAGACCAAGATGGTCGCCTCGTTTCAAAGTGTAGCCAGCAACCGCACCTGTCCAACCTAAACACAAGTAATGCTTTACGGCGGATTATAAGTGCGGCAGTGTTACCTCCCCGGTCGAACTATAGTTCTACCACCTATAAAAAGTAAGCCCATCTTCAAATGAGGGAGACTGACTAATTTTACGGTAAAAAGATTTTAAACTCTAACTTTATGTTCCACTCCGGAATACTCTAGATGGTCTGAAATTCACCGCATTGCGTTAAAAACACAATATTTGTAGTAAACATTTTCTCATTCAGAGAACCTCCAAATGTCTTGACCTTGTAGGGTCTTCGCAGCCATTGGAAAACAATGGCAAACAGTACTTATAAAAAATTAAACTATTAATTTCAATCTTACAGGTTATCGAAAGTAGATTCTCTTATATCTTGTATTCGATGTTTTTTACAGTAGTAGGTAAATAATATGACGAAATACGAAAATTCTCACAGGATATTATTGTTATTTTTATAAGCTTATTTTGAAATAAAATATTTAGAAAACACTTTAAAAGATATGTTTCGCTTATTAATGTTGATATTAAATACCCTTATTTAATCGAACCAGTTGATGGCTCGTGGTCAGCGTTAAACGGGCAATGATTCGAAATATCTGAAATCAAAAAGCGTTAATTGTGAGTATCCGTTTATAGTAAAATGTATAAATAGCGCAATGACATTAGTTTAAAAGCGGGTGCCGGTTGTAGGTATCTCCCCGGTCGTCCTCTAGTTTTACCTATCTTCGTAATTAAACAAACATTTGACAGTAGCCCAAATGCGCTGGGTGTACGATACAAGGAACTCAGAAGATCGGAAGCAACAACAATAAGGATAAGTTATTTTCTCATTTTGTTTTTTGTTTTCTGTAAAGGAAACTTTGGGCGTGAAAAGTGGAAAACAATGAACAGATTCTTTTATAGAGATAGAGAAAATAGACTGAGACGCGACTCGGGCTAAACTTAAAAATACAAAAGTGTACAAAGAAAAGCTACTTGGGATGGATGTATTGTCCTTAGGCGGGCTTGCCAAAAGGCCGGTGCTCTAGTTTTATTGCATAATATATATTCCAGTTGGTACATTTGCTTTGGCAGGTCGCTTCTACAGTTTTCGGGGACGTGATGAGGCAATGGCAAGGATGCATAAATAATTACCAGTAAACATTGTGCATTAAGCATTGGAGGTTATATTCTGTTCTTTCACACGGGACCGGAGCTTGACGCAATTTTTTTTATTACGTACGTATTAAATATAAATTATGACTTTAATTACTTTAGAACTACTTTAGACTTCACTACAATAAACTATAAAAATTGAAAGTAGAAGTATTCAGTTGTTCAATTTGTAAGTTAAGTATTAACTTAGCAATAGAAAGCACTTTACTTAATGAAAAATACGATATAGTAGTTAATACCATAATTTTATAACATCTATTTCATATCAACTAACGTAAAACATTGTTTTTACTTAGCATTGACCATTAAATACTTTGTGACTGCTTCTGTGTTACTTTTTAACAAGTACTTAGACGTTATCGTAAGAAGTAGCTAATGTCTGTCAGTAATTGCGATTGCCGCTTGGTCTGCTCGCCATTAGGAGTGATTACGATAAAACCTTAATGACCGATCGATCTTCGTAAGAACAAGATGTTATCTTCCTGCGTTATTCTGCAGGCTCTTACATTGTAATTACGACTCCAACGCTTTATAGATTAAAATGCAAACTTTTTTTAAGTTTATCTTTGCCGTCGTAAATCTCATAGATCTATATATCTGATGTAAGGTGTAAGCAAAATATGAGGAATATCAATCATTACTTAGGGGATTTTATCAATCATTTGCTTATATGCATTACACAAGCTTACCAAAAATGGTAGAACAAGCAGATGTTTGCACCGTACGTATAGTCCCATGGGGGAGAAACCACCGTCGCCTTTATAATCCGTCGTGAAATAAAAACAACTTTGCTTAAAAGGATGTCAAGGAAGTAACATTCCATACAGGAAAAAAGATACGTGATACCGGTACGTATTAATTACATCATGGACGTTACTTCCTTAGAAAAGTATTAGATCACGGTCTATTTTAATATATAAAATTCTGATGTGCGTATGTTTACAATTCCTCTCGTCCGGTAGACCGATTTAATTGATTTATTTATTGAGTAATTACGGGTCATCAGGATAGTATTTAGCTACGTGTCGACCCTCTAGTGGCGTGGCTAATGTCGTGTTTCAGTTATAGTTTAAATTTTTGGTTTAATTTTTTTTAATTTATTCCTCACAAAAAAAAATATTAGTCTCACTAACTACGGCTTAATAATTTCGGGTATTTATAAAAAATAGGGGCGACCCTCTAGGGGGGAGTAGCGTGACGTTAGACAAGAGTTGGGTGCTGTTTGAAGATGGATATGGATGTCCATGAGCTGCAGAGAGTATTTAATACCCAGTGGCCTGCACGCTTGTTTGCTATACATACCACCAACATAACATCATCTATCTATATTTATAATCATAGCAATATCTATCTATATTTATAAATATAATTAAGTCTCGTGCTGTAACATTGATAATGAAAGCAAACAATGTTTAATTCATTCAGAGCCAGCATGTCTATAAGTGGAAATGAATTCCGCTAAATGAGATAGCTAATGTTACGGGCGCCGAATGTTTCATTACATCATGCGTTCGTTAACGTGCAGGGGGTCACTGCTTATAAATTATTTATAACACCAAATATTCGAGAGCACAGAGCGAATGAAAAGCAATTGCATTAACTGTCTATTCATACCTCGGGGGCTCGGGACCGTGGCGAACCATAAAACAATCATCGCCACGGAAACTCAGTTGAAATATTTTTCAATGTTTTGTCATATTTTTCACTGTAGCAGGAACTGTGATATAACCCAAACAGATTTAAATTAAAATCTAAATAACTGTGTATGCTTTTGGAATAACGAATGTGTTAATCGGACCATCTAGATTATAAATCTGAATTCTATATTATTCTATAATTATTATCGAATTCTGATTAAGATTTTAGAAACTATATTTTATATTATTGTGTATTGTGCATAATGACTCGCGTAGCGCAAAAATTACCATACAAGATGGACGAGTCTGGGTTCAATCCCAGGCTGGTTACATTAAGGATGTATTTAGATTTTATGTTCTGGATTGGAGTGTTTGAATACTAGTAGTTATGTTTATGGCATTGATTTCAACAGGGCCGGATACGGTACGTAATTTCATTTAAAGACAGACTATACAAAGCAATATTAATTTTTGTAATCCCGTTAAAAACCTATACAGAGTAATATAAGGTTTTTTCAACAAAGGTCATTCCACCTTAAACTGGATTTTTGAGTATGGACTTGTATACAAAAAATTTTTGATAGTGACATTTCAACTAACGTTTCAATCAGTTTTTTTTATTGTGATAGAGTAAGAAACGGGCATGCAGGCCACCTGATGTTGAGTAGTCGCTGCAGCCCATGGACAACCACGTCCAATCTCAAACAGAACAGAAGTTTTATTTAAGGGTGGACGCGGGTGCGTTCCTACTCTTGAGGACTAAGATGGTCGCCTCCAATAATGTATATCCGGCAACTACACCCCCCAACCGAAACACAATACATGAAGAACATGTCGCTTTACGGTGGCGGTGGTGCCGCCCCGGGCGAGCTCTAACGGCTCTACCACCTTAAATTTTTTTTTTTATTAGTTTCCAACATTTAATTGCAACTTAGACGTGAAAAGTAATTATAGCATATAATTATTTTAAAATTTAACCATATTACAAATCCAGACACCCCAAATAGTAATCAGCTTTTCCCAAAATTAAATTAAATTAGTTTGTACATTCGTGGCACATTAAACAAGATAATTGTTTTGTAAAAATATATCCAGTTTTCAAAAACAGTATCTCAATGAAAGCTGAATTTTGTTTAACGGCCTATTTATTAATTAAATTAAATTTGGTTGCGTGATTGTAACGGGCGTACATTTCAGTTATTTCGCGTAGGCAACAGTAGACAACACAAATTAGTTTGTTTCGGAGGTCATATAAATGATTACTTTATTTTGTAATTTCTCTTTTAACTTATCACTTGGCATTTTAGGTTATATTCATTTATACAAATACACATACATTTAACAGGTTCAATCACCGAGGTGTCATTGGCAACATCATAATCCGAATTGAAACTCTTCATGTGTTTCTGTTGGAAATGTATGGTTACGGCAACATTTTTAGTGAAGCGACTACTTCAGTCTTAACGAGTAGCAAAATGCGTACGTATAATTACAGATAGGACGTTTGTTAAACGTGTTAAAAATAAATACAAAAATTCCTACTTTAAAGAAAAAACTAAACTAATAATTTCTTTGTACTACTAAGTCTAGTCTAGTAGACGCCGTATTAATAATAAAGTAATAAGTTCGTTGTTCACTTACTCTTCTTATGTCACCGCCGTTCTCCTAAACTGCTATATTTGTTTTCAATAGTATTTATATTTACAACATTTTAAATTTATCACTATTTGTTGCAAACCTCAAGTTCTCTAGAAATCGGTCTCACATTTTATATACTATCGTTGATTTCGACAAACATGGGGTTTTTATAGTCAGAAATCCATGTTGACCTATTTCTCTATGAAAATCTATCGTGTCTACAATTTTCTTAGCTGTTGACCTGACCCGCGCAGGAATATGAAGCTCGCTCTTGAGCTTTTTACGAGCACGGTTTTGGAACCTTTCATCCGGCAGCGAAGCCTTCTTTCACGGAGATACGCTGCCGGGTCGTGTTCTAGTTCTATCTAATATTTATTGGTCTACCACTCAAGCCAGTGCATAAGTGATTTGGTAGAGTCTTAGCTTTTAAATGACTGGTGAAGACTCTAAGTATACTGTAGTTGGAATTTTTCTATACAGTTTTGAGGGCTAAATTCCTATTCAGGAGTTTATATAGCGAAGAATTCCTTGAATATTCTTTTATAATAAACCTTTGAAAGTGAACTCCACTAATTACATCCAAGGGTAACTAATGAAATCAATTTGTCCCGTAGTTTCCTATACCGAAATGAAAACATAACTGTAATGGAAATTTTAATTTCAAAGTTATGGGTTCACTTATTTCTGTCATTAATATATGACACAACTTTGAAAATAATTATATCACAAAAAGATGACAACTTCAAAATAACTCTTGTCATACGATCGTTGTATTTGTTCCATATCGCATCCTACTCTTGTAACATTAAAAGATGCATCTTCTATCTGAATTATAGCTCTATAACATTGTGTGGTTCTTATTGTATCAGGCTTTTAGATTGATCTGCACCATACAGCAGATAGTCAAGTAACATCTAGCATTACTTTAATAATCTCCCTACAACAAGCCAAATATTTGAACCCAAAGTTTTCACGCGTACAGCGATAATTTTGATAATCTGTTAGTTTTTATTTTAATCTGCTACGACGGTAATTACGTTGTTTCTACTGCGCATAAGCTTACATGAACTCATAAATTCACCTACTAAAAGGCTATTTAGCTACTTCTCTACGGTATTAGTATAACATATTCTTGCTAGCTTTAAAATAGACTAAGCCTGCGTTCATGCTAAACGTAGAGACGGCCGCCGAAAGTGAGCAGGCTTACTGTGAGTCCCAATGTGAATGAGAAATCTGACAACATTTTTCATACACGATGCACTGAAAATACGCTCTAGCATATTGCACAGCGGTTGATAATTTGACAGTCAGTCGAAGTAGTTCAATCGGGGAGGTACCACTGCTGCCCTCATTATCCGCACTGATGCAGGTCTTCAGTTTTGGTCAAATAAAGTTACCATCTTAGTTCTCAGGAGTAAAAACGCATCTGCATCCGATTTCAGAGATATTTAAAACTTTATCATACCACAAATAGTGATATAAAAGGTGGACTTAATGCTAAAAGCATTCTCTACTAGTAAGCCTAGTAAGGATTAAGCTTTCGGATTAAAATATATAAAAAATATCGCGTTTGCTCGTTTCGTTCTTTTTACATGACACGATGAAAAATCATACAAATATAACCCATCAATAACAGTCAGCTACTAAAATAAGTATAATGGCGTATTATCGATTATTGAGAACAAAAGTCGAATATAAACGGTACAACTTTAAGCTGCGTAACATTCACAAGCGGCGGACAAAATGTTTGGTTTGTATGCAGTCTAATAGGCGACGCGTTAGTAGTCTAAGCAAAGTCTATTCATGGTGGGAAAGAAAGGCGGGAGAACTATAATTCGAGGGAGGTACCACCGCCACCCTCATAATCCGCTGTAAAGCATTACTTGTCGAGTCGACCATCTTAATCCTCAAGAGTGGCAACGTATCTACTTTCTAGTTCAGATTTTAGTCGTATTGGTTGTACGTGGATGTCTTTGGGCTGCGACTACTCAACATCAGGTTGTTTGCATGCTCGTTTGCTACTCTTCTCGCATACAAAATGGTCTATCCTAAGTTGCCGTTAAACGTGTACGACAAACAGCTATTCCTTATTAGCCACGCGGCGCCACGTCTTCGAGAATCGTTGGCATCTCGACATAGGAATGGGAAATGTAAGGACACAAAGAGCAACAGTGGGGACATTTTTACACTGCGGAAATGTTTGAGGAAAGCTCAGTAGGGATACATTCGACGATGGCTGTACAAGAGTGAAAAATCTGTAACTATATATTTATTACGTATATTTTGCTACAAACATAATCAAGAGATATTGGTTAAAAGTTGAATATAAAAAATAATGACGTAGGTATATTTTTTATAAAATTGAAACAGGTATCAGCAAAATAATGAATAAATACTTGCTACATATTAAAATATCAAAAAATCGATGCATTCTTATGAAATTAAAGTAACAAACGAGGTAAGAAATCACATGATAAAGGTTTTCTGTTATGTTTCACTTCTCTGAAGAATTTAATAATTAATTGTTTGAGAGAGAATTAAGTGGATGGAGATTGAGAATTGGATTGAGAATTGAGTGGTGATTGAATTGAGAGTATTGAAAATCTATTGCTGGCTCGCGGTTTATAACGCCTTTATTTCCTTGGTCTAGTCCAGTCTGGAGTCCTGTCTTTGATAATACTCTTTATAATACTATATGTAATAGAGCACTAGTAAACGAATCATATGAATTGATAACTAATATTAAATGATAAACATGATTTACAATACCCATTATGGTGTACAACGGATAAATTCCTCAATGATGTTAGTTGAAAATAATATAATTTACAATACATTGTGTTCTTTATATTGTATCAAAGACTCATAGTAGACGGGGCTAATGCTGGTTATTTATCGGTTAGCGCCACCTGCGCCGGCTACAGATGCTTTGACGGGAAACGTTAGCTGGTATTGAGCTTCCTTTATAAGGGAATTAACTTAAAAATACGGTAATACATCACTTTTGTACAAAACCTAGGGGCTAATAACCTAAGTCAGGAGTAAACTCAATGTTTTTTTTAAGTATAGTGTAGCATTGTGCACTAAGTCAAAAAATAGATAATAGAAAAACATTTAACGTTAGATAAAAAATGCAGTAGGCACATAAATTGTCTTTGGTGCGTTAGGTGAAAAACATCAATGTATTTTTTGTAGGGAACGGAATATTTATTGTATGTTCCGGTGATTTTTAAACCAGTTATAACTTAGGTAATAGTTTAGATGTATGTAGTTTTGGTTTATTTTGCTTCAATTAATGTTAAAAATGTGTTTTGCAACTTTTATATGTTAAACAGTAGGAAAGGAGCGTGCTTCTTACTTTGAGAAGAGTCGTGTGTCAGATGTGAAACAATATCGTGTTGATGATAATATATTTTTATAAACAGCCAATATTTTTTAAGTAATGAACAGAAATTTAAGCAAATTATTTGCAACAGATAGTCCCTCCATTCACGCGTACATACAATAAATAATAGCAAGTTATATTAAGGTTATTATAGCATAATTATAATATACCATGCTATAATTTGCGTTACGTTTCGTTTCGGACAGAATAGTATGAAATCTATTTACATTCTTTCTGAATCATAAAAACGGTTCAATAAGGATGAAGGGACGGAATTTCGTAATTTTAATTTCGCTCTTCAGTATTTTAATGATGGAACTGGGATCTATTATATGCATGCGCTTTTTAATTAAATCCCCTTTTCATGATTACTGACTTTATGTAAGAGTGTACATATAATAAATATGTATATTACTTAGTATTCATGTGATGTCTTTCAGGATATGTCTTCTTTATGCTTCATTTTTAAAGTTTTACATTCTTCAAAGCTTAACTAGACACCATTTTGTGTTTGGCAAAGCCTCGGTCGGAAGGAAATTATGAACCTATTTTATATGTTCTCCGAAATGTAGTGAAAAATTCGTAAAATTTTACATACTTACTAGAATTACTAAAGTGGAAGCTACAGACTGACATATATTGTAGAACTCATACATTTCTTATGTGAGTAGAGCAGCAAATGAGTATGCAAGCCACCTGATGTTAAGTAGTCGTTACAGCTCATGGATATCTACATAAAAATACGAAATACGATACGACATAGTAATTCGTGTTCTTCCCCTGAGGACCAAGATGATCGCTTAGTTTTTAAGTGAAGCAGGCAAACACGCTTCTCCAACCAACACAAGAGTTGTTTTACGGCGGATTACGGGAGTGGCGGCGGTATCTATCCGGTGAAACTAAATTTGTATCACCTCTAAACGAACTATAATATTGCCGTATTGTATACTGGTTTAAAAGGTTTACGTAATTTACTTCGTAAGTGGTATAATTTATATTTTCTCAAGGAATTATTTAAAGCGAAAAAATATTTAAATTTAATCTACTGTAAAGTATTGCTTCCAAGTTAAGGAAAGTACTAACTGTTACCTGTGGTTTTACCAGCGTTACGTAACCTAACCTTACATTATGCCCCCCCTGTGGACCGCCACCTTGTCGCGGTAGGGGGGCTTGCGGGTCCCTTTGACCCCCGAGGCCGGTTCCCGGGGCGAGGGACCTTACCAAGAGCGATCCGAGGTGGGTGTCCCTCTGCGC
>DWON01009649.1:0-11262 GCA_018251015.1 Phocides pigmalion okeechobee | reverse complement strand
ATAGAACAGAAGTACTATTTAAGGATGGACGCGGATGCGTTCTTACTCTTGAGGACTAAGATGGTCGCCTCCAATAATGTGTATGTAGTTTTCCCCGTGTGTTTTTTGTGAAACATTTGTTGATGAGACTCGTAGGGAAGATTTAAAACCGACATATCTTATTTGCGATGATAGTGTGACATTTCGAGATGTACACCTTTACAGTTTTACATGAATTGTTGCAATATCAGTTGTTCTAAAACATGCTCAAATAATATTCCGCACCATATTTAAAAAGTTACAATTAGAAACAAGCGACTTCAATTCTGTTACAAATTACTACTACCCATTAATATATTGTACATGTTAATAGGTTGTAGGATTTATCTAACATTACGCGGAATGCACGCTTGTTTATTATTACTATGTTATTTATATATATTATTACTATTTTATTAATAAGAGTGTGACGGTGGTACTTGCACGGTCAATCTGCACTGGTTCTCTCCATTTCAAGTTTCATCTATATCATATTATGATATGAACATCCCGGAGTTTATACAAATTACGGCCAAACTCTGAATTTTTATCGGTGATCACGAGCCATGCAACTGGTTTTATATCGTCAATCAAAAGTTCATCGTGAAATCACATTATAAAAATATAGATTATTTTATTTTACAAAAGGTAAATAAAAAATCCCTGTAAAGTTTTATATTTGTGTGTCTTATCAAAATCGGTTAATCCGTTTATCTATAATCTGTCACGACAAAATATAATTAACATATCTCGTATCGTATTGTCGTAAAAAACAAAATGGTATTTTTGTCGTGAAAGTACAAGTTCTAAATTGCGATAAAACTTTTAAATATGTTGTCGCTTTCGAGAAAAATAGGGAAATTGCGTTAAAAATAAGGTAGATTAGAAAAAAATATTATAAAAAGGGAGTGTAGTTCTAGCTGGAGGCATTATATTCGGATGCGTCCCGGTACACGGACCGCTCTGTTTCAATAGACTGTCCTAGCACTTTCTATTGTCGTTTAGCTATATAATTGCTATTATGATTGTAACACTAGATTGCCGTTTAATTGAATAAGTCGCTAACTATATATTTGCTTAAAACCCTGCAGTACCGCTTCTGATGCCCGAAGCGGCACCTATAATGATATGTTCTCTCAATATTCTTATAAATAACAGACAGACATTTTTTAAGTATAAATGATAGGCGACACAGTATCTTATCGGAAGCTATTTCAAAGACTGTAAAGCCTTCACTTTTGAACAAAGCGCACTTCGTTTAATCTTTAAAATCGCTGCGGAGAGAAATCTGTCACATAGATCTTCAATTTTCTTTTGTAAATTCCTATTTTATACGTATAGATATGTCGTAGATATCTAAGAATCCAAGTCAATAAAAAATAAAGTAGGTAGAACGCAGTGACGTCTTTTGGTGGGAAATACGAGTATGTTTTGATGGACGAAGAATTTTAATCCCGAAGATGATGGTGTTCACTCTCAGCCATCCCTGACGACGTTAGATATATAAATACATTTAAAAAAGTGCCAAGAGATTTTCCGTCGGCTTTTTTCTATCGGTTAATTTTAATCGACACACATTCAAAGCGTATATACTGAGTTTACATTGTATCTTTGACATATTCTAAGTGGATGCAAATACCTGCCTATATTAAGAAAGAAAATAACCTCAACTTACAGACATCCACGATAATATTGGTTTAAAATCAAGTGTTAAAGTCTGATAAAATGGAGAAGTTAACGCAAGGCTTGCTTGTAAAATATTTTCTTTATCCTGTGGATTTATTAAAAAAAAGTTGAAAGAAAACCACAGAATAAAAACAGCGAGTTCACGGTCCGGTACATTACACGGTTGAAAACGCCGACCGGTCCTTATACAATACTAGGTTCAGACTTCGGCTTCGTTCACATAGAATTCATTCATATAATTTATTTCGTTATATCATGCATATTTTATGTTATTAAATTAAGGTCGCATTTCCAAAATTTCTTTCTTAGCCAACTTTAACCTACATAAAGAACCTATCTGCAAAATTTCAGGATTCTAGGTCCATTGGTTTCGGTTATGCCTTGGTTTCTGGGTCAGTCAATCACCATCCTCTTGGACGCGCGACCACGCGCGGTGTGTGTGTGTGCGTGTATGTGTATGTGCGCGCGTGAGTGCGTGTGTGTGTGTGTAGTATGAAAAATAAACGGGGGATGCACGCAATTTCTTTCGCTTGGGTTTTTCATTAATTAATCGGTCATTAGATAGCGTAAAGTGGTTAACAGTTGATGGATTCGGGGTTCGAATCTCTGGCAAACACATCTTTCGAGAAAAAATAACATTATTATTTGTATATAAAAATTACGTTCCTTTACTAACCACAGAATAAAAATAGCGGAGTCATGGCCCTCTGTATTATAGAGCCAGTAACGTCGGCCAATCCTTATAAAATATTAAAGCCTGCCCTGCTACTGTTATCGGGGACCATTTTTAAATTCAGCCCCACTGAAAGCTTATTTTCGATCATTTATTTATGTTTGTACGTTAGGAGAGTAGCAAATGAGCGTGCAGACTTAACAATCTTGAATAATCGCTGTAGCCCAATGACTTACGACCTACAATCTAAAACAGAACTAAAATCCTGTCTGAGATCGTACATAGATGAGTTCACTTCTGAGGACTAAGGTCACCCCACTTTTAAGTGCAGTACACATCCGCATCTCTCCAACCGAAATACAAGAGTTGTTTCACTGCGAAACGAGAGCGGCTGCGCTATTTCCCCTGACGAATTATATTTGTACAACCTATGAACAACTTTGAAGGCTATTGTAAGGTTAGTAGCCTATACATTCTTATCTAATTAGTATCACATACGACGAATCGCAGTGGCTCGTGCAAATCGCTCATAGCGGATATCGCTACAGTTCTCAGTGTAGTGTCATATGTTTAAGCAGATTTAATGAGATCTGGAAGAGATTTCTATTGTAACAAGACCATTTGGTCACCACTGTTGTATTTGTTGGTTGTATTTTCTGTTTTTGTATACTTTTTGTGGTGTACAATAAAGCATAATTAAATTTGAACTATATGTTTAAACATATTCAAAGTATATGTTGAAACACATTCAAAATATATGTTTAAGCACATTCAAAATTATATGTTTAAGGACATTCAAACTATATGTTCAAACACATTCAAAATATATGTTTAAGCACATTCAAACTATATGTTTAAACACATTCAAAATATATGGTTAAGCACATTCAAACTATATGTTCAAACACATTCAAAATATATGTTTAAGCACATTCAAACTATATGGTTAAATACATAAAGACTATATGTTTAGACAAATCTAAACTTCATGTTTAAACACATTATAACCGACATCAGCGTCCAATTAAACAAAAAATTAAACTCAATTGTGTTTAATTTGACGCTGACATTTACAAACAAGAGCGAATTTGTTCTCAGCCTTGCAGTTCGTGGCCCATTTCATCAGATATAAGAATAAGGAAACGTAAGGAAATTCTCCTCGTACGAACAATAAGTACATCATTATTCACAATCGTGTTCGGGTTTTCGAACATTTCGAATATAATTACTGTAACGCATCTAATAACGCGATATTCTCGAGAACGTTACACTCACGGGCTCGAATAACGTCAGAAATAACGGGTAAGGCGGATTTCAAACAGGCGACTTCTGTTGTCTGTAGGAAATAGCTGCAATTACGTTATATCATTCAGTTGATCTGTTAATATTTCTGTTAATCTAACCGTTAGGTTGTCTTTCTATTTTTTTGTCTGTACATCTCTTTGTCCACTGTTGCTTTATGGCGGATTACGAGGATGGCGGTGGTGCCGCCCCCGGAGCTCGCTGTCACTTGTTCATCGTTTCATCTGTAAATCTGTCCTTCTGTCCGCTTGATATACTTACAATAACGCATTTAACAACTCGATCTTCTCTCGAGAACGTAAGTAATCGCCGGAGGACATGGACATCTACAGCCAACCTCAAAGGTGGCTAAAACTAAAGTTATTTTAAAGTTGTACGTATATGCTTTGCTATTCCTAAGGACTAATATCGCGTTGCTTTTAAGTGCACTCGGGCAGAATAATAAATTATTTCTTTTTCTGCGGCCAGACAGCCTTCAACACACCGTCTATCTGTCTGGAGTTTGTACCCAGCCTACAGCATTCGCGCTTCGCAAAATACGAAAAAACAGCGTATTTTCCCAACGCCTCATTTTATGAGGCAAACAAGTGAGGAGGCATGGCCACTTGTTCAGGCGTTTCCCCTTTTACTGGGAGATATTTTTTTCTTTTGCTGAAACGTTTTCTTTTGTAAGCCTCCAATGTAAGGCTAATGTGTAACTATCAGAGATGATTGTTGTATTATGAATCCACGTTTTGTTTTTGGGAAACGGTCTTTTGAAATGGGGTTTGTTGGGCTTTAAGCTTTATTCATTTGCTGATCGGTCGAAGTACGCTTTGGATTAGACATTTCTGCAGATATGACAGATGACGCAGTTTCTATTTGAAAAACAACGAATATAAACTTGCAATTCCATCTATGGAGATCATTAAAGAACACTAACGTCTTTTACCGTATCGCCTATTACCCTTTCATTGTTTTTTGACATTAGAAGGCATTTCAGTTTGATCAGTTTTATTTAATTTATGGGTTTTCATTCAAAACCTTGGCATATATTTAGGATATACAATATCTAAATATCAAGTATAATTAATATATATATTCTAGTGTAGATATTCATAAAACGCACCTTCCAAATATTCACTATTTGACGTTCGAAGTTTGCGCTTTAAATAGCACATACGCACAGACAGACAGATATACTAAAATATTAATAAACGGACAGACTGTCAGAAAAATAGATAGTCCGACGATTAAGCCAAAATTATAAGGGTTTAATTTTAGCCATTTGGGTAAAACCTTCAAATCTTATGCTTAATCCTGTAACCTGGGGCAGAGTCCCATATCTCTACTTCCTTGGGAATCCTTTTTTATTCGTCAAATATTCATATATTAAAATATAGGTATGCGAAATTTGCATGTTATTATATTATCCCTCATAACATGGTACCCTATACCTAAATAAACGATATTATTAAAATTTGTTCGCGTAGAAAATGGTACGCAAACAACGAAAGGCCAAAAGCAAATAATAAGGAATTTGATATCTCAGGAATTGTCCTTGGATTATATTTTTCCTGACATGTGGATTCCATGGAGTAATTGTTTTTAAGGTTCCGTAGTAAAATGTCTAAAATACCGTTTACAATTTCGTTATGTCTCTATCTGTTTGTCTCTTTCTTTCTTTAAGTCCGTCTGCCTGACCACCTGATCATCTGTCCTTCTGTGTCAGTCTGTCTTTCCATCTATTCGTTAAACTAAGTAACCATCTATTCGTCTGTCCATCTATCCGTCTGATCATTTATCCGTCTGGCTATCTGTCCGTCTGACCATCATACCACCAACTGTGCATCTGATCGCCTATCTGTCTAACTATCTGACCGTTTGATCATCTATCCGGTTGTCCTTCTAAGCGCCTGTCCCTTTATTTATAGTAATTTTAGTTAGAGACCATTAACACTGCAAGAACTATATTTGAAAGGTAATTTGTGTAGTTTTGAAATATAGAATATTTTAAGATCAATTTATTTATGGATACGTGTGCTCAAAAATGCACATAAAATTGGTTACAAATGCCTATTAGTGGTATTAACAGTACCGTAAGTTGAACTACGTGCTCGTTTACTATTTCAATTATAAAAGAAGGTTAAGTCATAATTTATTTAGCCTCGTCAAAACTTAAAAACGAACTTAAATATAAAACAATTGAAATGTTATATTAAAATTCGAACATAGCAATAAAAAGCCCTTTTAAATAATTTACGTTGCTTTACATTTACAAGTATATGCTTTACATATAAATTGTTTAAGTTTTATCATAAAATAATCGGCCAGGTGCGAGTCGGATTCACACATTTACGGTTACCACCACATAATAAAATACGGTGTCTAATTCAAAAATTCACAAGTCAAAAGTCAAAATTCAAAATCAAAATTCAAAATTCAAAATGCAAAATTCAAAATTCATCATTCATAATTCAAAGTTCAAAATTCAAACATTTTATATCCTTTGAAGTTATTTACGTGCACTTAATTATTATTAAAGATGCAATGTAAACTCAAGTACATCAGCTATGAGCTCCCTGTTGACGTTGACCGGAACAGAAAGCCGGCAGAAATAATCCTTAACACTCTTTTTGAATCAATCATTGTTAACGTACATATTACATAGTATAACTTTAGTATGATAGTGAGCAAACGACATAGGGGATCGCGTGTGTCAGAATCCCTCCACAACCATCTGCGTACAATTTTGAGTAAATAAAACTATTACATGGGAAAAAGGAATAACCCGGTATGGTTGGGTCAATCTCAGGCTATCTTATCATTTATATTGTCCTTAATATCATAACATGCTTTTCATCACATGATCTGTTTTAGATTTATTTTTATTTATGCACGGATTTTATTATAAAATTTCACAGACATGCCAATAAACGAATGGCTTGTGAAGCCTACATTTAGAAAGTGTAAATTTGTGGCCGTTCCTAGTAGAAATTCAGTTACAGCTGTGTAAATCTAGATAGATAGGTGTTGTGTTTGTTTTTTGTGAATTCGTGATGTTTTCATAAATATATTGAGATTAATATTTGAGTATATTGATATATTTTTTTCTGTAAGAGACTCAACCCATGTTGTAGATGGCGAATAGCTTTCTTTTGTAGAATAAAAATAGTGTTGATATTAGCTGCATTGCCTCATGGTTAAATATCGTTAGACATTATATATATTCTGTGAATATAACTAATATTTTTGTTCTGGCAGTATCGAAATCAGTAAGTGAGCGTATTTTCTTAATCGTATAAACCGTAGAACTAAGTCTATTCACTAATTGAGACATTTGGGGTCCCCATTATAATTTGGAATCTATTATGATTTCAAGAAAAACAGCTGTATCAACTATGTACAATACCTCACCGGTTGTGGTTTTAGGTCAACCTGCTTAACATTAAGCAGTGACTTAATACAATTGCTATTTCTATTATTAAGTTATAAATTGATAGTATAGAAACAATAAACCACTATCGAGGAAGCACCGCTCACGTTTTCATAGTTAGTTTTATTTCTAGGTAGTTTATATAATCAAGAAGTATCATCTGCATACAACACTCTCTTGTGATACTTCTCCATTATAAACGGTAGATCGGTAATAAATATAAAAAATGGTCCCAGAATCGAGCCCTGGGGAACTACCACATGTATTGTCGAGTTTACTCGGACTTGATCGGACGTAAATAAGTTGCTACTTCTGAGGACTAAGATGGTCGCCTCGCATCAAAGTGTAGCCGACAACCGCACTTCTCCAATCGAAACACAAGCAATGCTTTACGGCGGATTAAGAGGGCGGCGGTGGTACCTCCTTGGTCGATTTATAATTCTCCCACCTTTGTGGTACGGAACCCTAATTAATTAATAAACAGATAGAACAACTATGACCATGTTATCATTTGACATCTGAACTTTAACTCAAAACTGGGTTAACAACATTCAGAATTTAAAATGTAGAAAAAATAAAAATGGTAAGCGAATTCGCTATTTAATATTAAAATTTTATGTTTTAGAATTTAAAATATGTCTCTAAATTTGCGTTTCAAAGTGTATTTTGTGATTGTTATTATTTTTACCGAGTGTCATGTATTCTGAAAGTATTTTGATGCTTAATTCTAAAAATGATCAGTCGCAAGACAATTGTCAGATGTAAGCCATCGAATTAATTTTGTAAAGAACATATTATTGAAAAGTATTTAATTGAAAGAAAAAATATGGCATAACTATAATCAAACTTTTTTTTTTAATTTAAAGCTTCTGTTTAGTAAATAACATACAAAGAAAGATATTTTGCTAATCAAGACGGATCAACTATTTTGATCAGTAAATTCTAAATACACATACCAAAATACGGTACATGATTTTACATAAAAAATGTGAATTTGTCGTATTTATCCGACGCCAAAACTTCTTCAAAGACATACAGAATTCATTCAAAATAATTATTCTCGGAAATCTTTACTATAACATCAAAACTACGAGATATAGACTAAACCTAGGTACGCTGTAGGTAGAACCTAGAGGAATTGAACATTGGATTAGAGTGCTCTGATTTTCTGATTACGTGGCTGTATCTCTCGAGTTACCTTTGCCTGACTTAATCAAGGACGTATTTCCCTGACAAATATCATATTAGAATTCTGGCGGGAATTCATGTTATTTAAGTTTCGTTGAATTTACAATATCTGTGATCCTAACTAATATCACGAGCGTAAATTCATGTAGTAATTTTGATTCGTACGTCCAGTTTATATAATGAAAATATATTTCAAGTTTCCATTTATCTGTCTGTTTTATTTCAATAATTTGTTTAATCTTCTCACTTATGTTTAAAATAGTTTGAGCGATTACAATTCGGTTTATAATAAAGGCTTCTAATGTTAACATTAAATCGCGCTCCAATAAAAAATCGCGCGCTAAAATATACTTTTTGTTTTTATAGTATGTTGTATTATATTGTATTATGTAATTAAAAAATCACAAATATTTTTTAATTATAAAAATGTGGGTATTTTCTCAAAATGATGATATTTACCTGTATGTCTTTTAGACTAAGGCAACATATCTGTTAGGTTATTAGGGGAGTCGCGGAGATATGTTATTATTAGTATTTATATGAATTTTTATTTTTTCTACCATTTCAGAAACGGCGAATCTCTTTCCTTTACGGGCTTTTCACCAAAGCAATGGAGAGTAAAAATTTGTGTGTTATGATTCTATTGATAGGAATTTTTGGACTAATCGGCATGTAGTAAGTATAACAGCTTTTTGTAAAATAATGTATGTGAGAGGATGTACGTCTAATGTTTTGAGGCTATTATGTAAAGATTTCGGTATAACTCCGGTGGAAGATCGGATTATTGGGACAGTTCGGATGGAATTTACCCTCCATTGTGCTTTAATGTCTAAATTATATCTAATTTCTAAAGATAGGTCGGTGTATTTGGCATTTTTTTCAGTGAATCTAGCATGAATGTTATGGGTGTTGGGAATGAAAATATCTATTATGTAAACTATTTTATTTTTCTTATCGTGTAGCGTTATATCTGGACTATTATTATTATTATTATTATTGATTCCCTCATTTTAAAATCACGTGACCGAAGCAGGTACAACTAGTAAATACGTAGCATAATGACTCCGCAACGGAAAAATTGAGCGTATTGCGGCATTTGCCGAAAGCCGATCGTCGTGCAGCGGGGATTGACTCCCTTCATATGCATATTATATAGATAGCTGATGTCCAGAGGCTTGTAGTTTTATGTAAAAGAGTTTTTTTGAGTAAATCTCACATTTTTCTTTTTAATTTGACTCCCTTAACAGTAGAATTACGCTATTTATAACGCATCTATTTCCAAACTTCTAGATTAAGCGGGATACCGCTTGATCTAGAATTGTAAAATTTTGGAACTTCTAGATAAGCGGGATACCAATTGATAAATTGTGCGTTGATCTCCCTTTAAATTTGTGACGGCCAAAGTCGTAGTTGGTGTTGGTGGTTCCTGTTGATCATAGACATCTGTAACCAACTTCAAATTCAGTTGCACGTGAAGTCGATCAAAGATGTGTTGGTAATTCTGAGGACTAAGATTTCTTATTTGTAAGCGAGCTGACATCAACATCTGTCTACCAAAATGAAAAAAAAAATGCTCGACGGTAGAAATGGGAGAAATGGTTATGGCAGTAGTACCTCCCCGGTCGAACCGTAAAGATTTTATCACTGTGTATAAAATGCCTGTATTAATGCCTCTATATTTCGGCCTTCGTAAAATACACTAAAATTAATAAAGTTTAAATAAAAAAACAACTGTTGAATTTATTAACATAAATAAATTAAAGATAAAAATAAATTTTAAAACAATATTTTATCTTATTAGCCATGTTAGAATGATGTCACAGCTCAGCATGCATTGTCATCCAAAATAGGCGTGTATATCAAATTTCAGCTCAATCGGTTAAAGATAACTGATTGAAAATTCAGTTACAAGATTCCACCCGGACAAACATACATACATTGCAAGTTGATTAATAAAATTAAATGTAATAAAATAAAAGTTAATAAAAGCTTGTAAAATAACGAAACTTATACATTTTTTATTAAATGACTAAATTGTTTATGAGTAAATTAAAAACAAAACCGTGCGTAAAGTATACTCTATGGATAAGTGCTCTATCCATAGACAAATATGAAAATATTCATGATTCGGCCAGATTTGCTTCGGCCAATGATTTTTAAATTTATCTTCAACGGGTGTATTTTTTCATACGAGTACGGGATAAAATATAAATTAGGTTCCCATATCCCTTTCCTGCATTTGAATAAAGTACGTCGACGCAGAATAATTTGTATGTGAAGCCTTTGTGATAGGTATTATGTAAGGCTTTCATTGTGGTGTGGAGTAACTGGTTGTGTTGTAAATCTACTTTTTGATGTAAAAAAAAACAAAGTTGACATGATTTCAAAATAAAATCGTTGCGGATTTTTTTTAATATTTAATATTTACGTGGCTAAAAGTCACACTGGTTGGAAATATCGGCGATCAAAATCATTAATCGTAAGTACTCAGTACAAAGTAAAATCTTCGACTTGACACTTTCGTAACAAAGAACTAATAAAATGGCATTAAAAAAAATTAACTTTTAAAAATTACACAATACATTTAAATTTAAAAAGTTAAAATATTAATTTGGCATTTTTAAGCAAGACTTAAAAAGAGCACATTATCTATTTAACAATAATTTTAGGTGTGGAACAACGGTTCAACCGGGGAGGTGCCTTCACCATCATAAGTGTAGGTATAATAGCTTTGTTATTTGGGGTCTCAAGGTTGAAAAATGTACAAGGATTTTTTTATGTGAAATGAGTAGCAAACAAGCATGCAATCCACCTGATGTTAAGTAGTAGAGCTGTTAGAGCTCGCCCGGGTCAGCACCACCGTCACCTTCATAACCCGCCGTAAAGCAACATGTTCTTCATGAATTGTGTTTCGGTTGGGGAGGTGTGGTTGCCAGATACACATTATTGGAGGCGACCATCTTAGTCTTCAAGAGTAGGA
>DWON01009648.1:0-11262 GCA_018251015.1 Phocides pigmalion okeechobee | reverse complement strand
GTCGTCGTTCCAAATGGATTAGTGTCATCTATTTTAAACGATGAATAAATTACTAATTGTTAGTTTTTGCAACTAGGAAATGACTTGATGCATGTATGAAAGGAAAGTAAATATAAACTCCATTACTCAAGCGAAGCTGGACCGGATCGCTAGTATTTAATATAAATATATTTAGTCGATTATGTGCATAGACCTTTAACTGTCTCTATTCTCCGGCCTCCTACTGACTCACTCCCTCACAGAGGGAACGGCGCGCGTCCAAATCAAAAACCAGTCGGTCGGTTAGTCGCGGATAAACATTGGAGGGAGAAGTCGTGCGCTCAATTCGAAAACGATCGAAGTTTTTAATCTTTTTAAAGTTTATTTTCGTTTTAAGTTCATTACAATTCTCGTGTCAAATTAGTTTTATTGACAACTTCGCTAAAGTCGCCATTTATTTTGTTTGTTGTCAACTTTGGTATGCAATAAGTTTTCGCTAAGCCACGCCAGATCGTGATATCGTGTGAAAAGTTGTGATTTTTTTCTTTTGCTGTGAGAAATTGTTTACACTCTGTGTTTAGAAACTGCCAGTGTTTTGGAGTTACGCTATCTAATACGGAACCGGTTATCGTGAGTATCTAAAGTAAAAGTTTAAATTCCTTTAACAACTATGCAACGTAATTGGCGTTATGGATAAGTTAAGCGACTGATGTTCAGTTTTAATTACTTTTTTAAAGGAAACTTAACGTCTCACTTTACGTATGTCATTAAAAGATTATTTGCTAAAAAAAGGAAACTGTCCGATCACATACACTATTGCGTCCCTTACGACAACCTTCAGGGTTTATGTTAAAGTTTAAAATTAATTTAAATTTAAAAATGAAAACGTACGATCAGCAATTCGAGGATTTCCCAACACATCTACTTACAAAACCAGCAAAAGTATGTCGCTAGTTAACGGCACTTTTGGACAAGGACTCACGGAGGCTTTGTAACGTTAATTAATAATTTTAACAGTATACCATCAATTATACCTATTATTTGAAGTGATTTAATTACAAAATTTGTATTAAATTCAATTAAAATATTTACTAAAAGGCAATATAAAATTTATTGTCAGTAAAAATAAATTTGTATTCCTTAGTTTTATTTCAAGGACACTGAAAAAATAAAGTTACTTCTACGATGCTAAGCTAAACATGAATCAAGTTATCTTATTCAAAATATTTTCAACTATTTTCAAGTAGATTTTTCTCAAAATTTTAACTTAATTGAACGGGTTACAATTCAGTTAAAGTACAATAAAATAATTTAGAAATCTTTTGTCATATCATTTTTAAAGACTTGTTAAGGTATTCAAGTATTTGTACATAGGATTTTTATCCCACGTGTAAATATGCGGCATATTTTTTAGCCCTCACTTTAGAATTTTATAGCTTATACAGACTTCAAATTCTACCTTCCATTTTCGTTATTGTATTGGCATTTCCCATTAAATTTATTTTCGGCGGATGATGAGGGCGGTTCACTTACTATCATATTGTATAATTATCATATTATATATGCTACCTAGCATTAAGTCCATCTTTTGTACTTTGGTTTTGGTCAATAAATAATAAATAAATAACTGAATATTATAATAGTATCATGTATGAGGCAATATGAGTCGATAGTCTCTCACCTGTGCGTCTCGCTTCATCGATATGATGGCGGGATTCGGCAACTGCGAAGATGTGCTCCACTTGCGTATTTGGTCTTGCCATTGAAACAATCGGTCTACGGGTTCTAGTGCCAAAAGTACAAACATTACTCCCACATTTGATCAACGGCGTTGGTTACAAGAGGCCTGGTTAATATCTTATGCAGAGAATTGCGCTTGCTATATAAATATATATAAAAAAGAAAATTAAAAAAGTCATTCATCATTTGAATTCGAAGAAAATGTTATGATCTGCTCTTTTATGGTCCCAGACCCAAGTTAAAACAGAAAATATGACAGAAAAATATGCTATTAACTTTCCTAAGCTCAGAGGTAGGGATTCACAGTAAAAAAAATCTCATTCTAGAAGCAATCGACATTACGAAAAGTAAAGAACTATCTGAAGAAGAAGACAAGAAAGCCAAAGCTAAGTTGGTGATGATTGATCTGATTCTGTACCAGTATGTACATATAAAAAGCGAAACTAAAATGCGCAGTTTTTGAACAAATTTCAACTCACTATTTAACTATAATGGGTTTACTTGTATCAGTCTACATAGGAATTTAATTTCCAATCATGTCGAACGCTTCAATGACTGCTTACGTTACAAAATTAGTAGACACAGTTCAGAATTTTAAAGGTACAGGTTTAGAGATTAATGAAGAGTGGATAGGATCGCTTTTATTAGCCGGATTACCAGAAAAGTTTGAGCCAATGATAATGGATATAGAACACTCTGGGATTAAAATTTATGCAGACGCTATAAAAACTAGTGTTGGACATGAGTGCAAATTTTGATAATACGCAAGGGCGCATTCGTTGTTAAAGGAACATACCAATGTTTTGATTTGGATAAAGAAAAAACAAATAGTGGAATAGAGAGAAAATCAATGTCAAACGGTAATGCCATTCATACAAATGATTCTATATCCAATAACCGTGTAAAAACATTTGATGTTATTAAGGTGGGAGAACTATAGTTCAACCGGGGATGTACCACCGCCGCCCTCATAATCTGCCGAAAAGCATTACTTGCGTTTCGGTTGGAGAGGTACGGTTGCTAGCTACGCTATAAAGCGAGGCGATCATTTTAGTCCTCAGGAGTAGCAACGCACTACGTTCGAGCTCAGACAGGATTTCAGTCGTGTTTGTGGTTGTACGAGGGTGACTATGGTCTGTGACTACTTAAAATTAGGTGGCTTGCATGATCGTGTGCTACTCTGCTCACATAAAAAATGCAAAAGTACCGCACATTACAAAAATCCATGTCGATGCGCTGACGTGCAACAATAGACACTTGAATACATTTAGCGTAATGTTGCTAACCGGCGAATATAATGACAAAAATTGGTATGTGGACTGAGGTGCAAGCTTTTTCATGATTTCTGAATTGATAGAAATTTTGAAGATATTTTCATACAAAACTAAAGATATTGTCGTGGCAAATAATAATAGCATACCAGTTTTATCTGGATGGCGATCTGCAATAACAACATTTGTTGGAGTTTCAGAATATAACGTAAATGTTAAGAATATTTTGTGCATCCATAACCTAACCATGAATCTGTTAGTAAGATGATGTCGAATGGGAACAGAGTCAAACACGTATGTCACATTTAAACAAATATAATGAAAGTATAGAGGAAGGGATGCAAGTGAATCACAACAGGTTAAACATTGTAAAATCGGAATCACTACTAGCAACGATGGCAGTGATATTCAAGAGGACTTGGCGTAGACGTTTTGATCAGATATATAAAAATGATCTTGTCTTTTCAACAGCAAAAACTGACAGAAACAATCCTACCGTGTGTTGCGAGAGAAAACAAACAAAACAAAACACAGTGTGACATCTACATCAAAAACCAAATGCTCCTGAACAAAAAGGGCTAAATAATTTATCAATTACACCTGTATTATTCTAGGAAAACAGATTATAGGCGGTATGCAAATTCTTTATAAAACATTATTGTGACGTAGACTTTTTTTACAATTTACAATATACATATTTATGTTACTTTTAATAGTAATAATTTGTTGTTTTTTTTTTATTTTAATTTTAACATCTGCCGCAAATTTTCTGCATCCAACCAAGGTTGACTGACAAAGAATGTCCTCTGAAAGTTTGCCCTTTTGTAACGTGTCTCTTTAAGAGGTACAATAAATACATAAATACAATGAATATTCACCGTTTTTAGGGAACAGGAGTGTGTATTCACCATTTGAGTCGCCGTCGTAGCATGAAGGTCACGTCTGGCACGCTCGCTGGCGAAAAATGCAACGTGACAATGTCATAATTTTTCGCTAGGTTAGCGACAATAGGAATTTTTAATAAACAAATTTTCTTATATTAGTACAAAGAGGTAATTGACAGAATTAGATAACAAAGCACAGCCGAAAATGTCGAAACTAGGTTCCTATATTTTTTCAGGTAGGCTCTTTATACAGCATAAGTGAGCACTAAGAAATGAATTTAGAAAAGTAGCTCTAAGAGGGTAAATAATGGTCTAGTTTTTTTTTATTAATTTTTAATTTATATAAAAATATAGGGTAAAAATAAAATTACATAAATTCCAAAACCGTCCACTAAAATTCCTCACTACTATGAATTTTCATATTTGACCCCTACTAGTTGAATAAAACAATCTAGTGGTGATTTTTAGAAAAAAGGGTAATATTCCCAAAAATTTTTATAGAAAAAATCTTGAATCAATCATAACCTACGTTTAAGTAATTTACAAGTAAAATTAATAATAATTATTAACTAAGCAAACACTTAGTTGTGAGAGAAGACGTGGGTTGAAATCTCTGGTACGCCTGGCCTGAAGTTTATGTGGTGATCATTTATAAAAAATCCCTACTAGATTGTACTTATTTTATTAGTGGGGTTTTCTGGAAAAAATATGAAAATTCCCTAATATTTGTGATTTGTTAGTGGGGAATTTGACATCACCCCTAATTTATTGGAATTTATTGTAATATCAGCTTGTGTATGAACAAAGAGGCGCGGTAGTTCTTATGATTAAGGTAAAATTCATTGCGAGTCAAAACTATTGAACTGATTTCGATAAATGAAGTGTAACTAATACAAGTCCGGTATTTTTAAACTTTTCTAGTTTACGTTTTGTCAAGGTAGCAAAAAATACTCAGTCACAAAATTACGAACTTTCTTACTGAGAATTACACAATGCGATTTGCCTATTAAAATGTCCGTTACTAAAGTCCCTTTGAGTTGGTACGTATATATAAGAAGTAAAACTATTTTAGAACATGGTTCAATAAAATAAACATGTAGTTATTTATAAAGCAATACCTTTCCGCAAAAGACAGATTCTGCTAAATATACATAGTACGTATTTTAGTTTTAATACTTTTCGTAGAAAGTTTTTTCAAAATTTAGAAAAACCAAAAGTTACGTATTTGACCTACACGTACATATGTACCTCAATAACAGAAGATGACCTAGATATCAACGCATATCCAAAACGGTCGAACTTAGAATCCTCAACACCAAACAGGATTTTGATAATGCATGAGTGTGCACGACACTAGTTAATTTTTTCCCCCTAAAATAGAACGTAAAAAATGCATGATGTTTTCCGTATTGTAGATTGAAGTATATATTTATAAAAGTAATCTAAACATAATATGAAAGATCTTATTTATTTATTTATTTATTTAATTGGGACACCAACATAAGATACGGCTTTTAAATCTTAAGCTATAAATAAATTAAACTTTGCAGATTTGCTTCAAATAAACATATAAGATAATAATAGCCACGAGATTTATTAAAATGTATTGGAAAATAAACTTCGAGTGAACAAAACAAAAGGCGGAATCTATGTAGTGAAATATATACTTATATTTACATATACATAAATGCAAATATGTATATATATTTCTATGTTTTCTCGTAAGCAATAAACAGTTGAACCATTTTTGATAAGATAAGATATAAGTAGATTGATTTTAATTTCTAAATAAACTGTTATTTTAATAACAAACAAACAGTTACTAGATAACGGGTATATCAAGATTAAGGCTTTTTAATTGCTACCTTGCTCATTGTAAACCGCGAGCCGGCGGGCAGAACCAGCTGGCGGACGACGGACGCAGCGGGAGTTGAGCATGCCGGAGGGTTTATCCCGAGCCACCCCACTTAACAGTGGGCGAGGGATTATAGTTAAGCCGGGTTGCAACCCCGAGTTCAGGCCCGGGCAAAGAGGGTATACCTCGAGGCTCGTATTCCCCCGCCCATAGAGGCTTGGACGTCCCCCGATGAATGAATATTAATTTAAAATTGTATAGATAGTTATTCATTTATTATACAGCCAAATGATAAGTTTGCAAGGTGGGAGAACTATAGTTCGCCCGGGAAGGTACCACCGCCGCCCCCATAATCCGCCGTAACGCATTACGGTTGGTGAGGTGCGGTTGTCGGCTACACTTTGAAGCGAGGCGACTAGCTTAGTCCTCAGGAGTAGCAACGTATTTACATTTGAGCTCAGATAGAATTTCAGTGGTGTTTGGGGTTGTACGTGAATGTCTATGGGCTACGACTTTTAACATTAAACGTGGTTTGCATGCTCGTTTGCTACTCTTCTCACATAAAAAATATGTACAGATATACACTCCAGGCTTAATAGACTTGAGGGATATGGAATTTTAAAAATAGTGTGGTATTAAAAAACTGAAAAATTGACGCGAAAATATTTTGGTATTACGATTGCGACTTCATTTATTTGTGTAGTTAGGTGAAAATAGTGTGACTATCAAAAACGTACTCATCTCAAATACTAATAGTAACAATGCGTTTTCTAATACACAATATGAATGGCTAATGAAAACACATTGGATCATTGGAACCGCGTTACGAGGACATGACGTAATAATCGTAATATCGAAGGTAGACTTAAGTTGATTTTGTTTGAAGAATAGCAAACAAGTATGCCAATTGCTTTTAAGTAGTCGCTGTAGCCTAAGGACATCCAAATACAGCCTCAAGCAACTGAAGTCCTATCTGATGGCGTACGTATATTCGTTGGAAGGGATAAGCTTGCTTCCCAGAACTAAGATCACCTCGCTTGTAAGTGTGGCTAGCAACCTCATCTCTTTAATTAAAACACAAGAATGCTTCATGGAACTGAAGAGTCTAGTCACGGTTCCAATACCTTTTCTTTATTCGAGAAAAATTAATACGCTAAAGCTATTGAACCTATCAATATACGTACATCTATCGTAGATGTGTTAATGCCCGAGGACGAAGATTGTCGTCTAGCTGTACATGTAACAAGCAACCGCGACCCTTTAACTGGAGCACCGGGTTGGTTTTACTATGTTTCAAATACCTATCAATATCTATATAACAGAGATGTTATAGATTTTCAAAGAAATATCTGTTATATGCAAAAACAATTTTAAAAATAAAAAATATAAGCCCTTAAAGTAATATCATTGGGGTATTTATACATTTCATTATATAACGGGTACTCACGATTAATGCTTTATAATTGCCGATTACGCTATGATGAAGCCACGCAACTGGTTCAAAATATCAGCAATTAAAAAAGCGTTAATCGTAAGTATCCGTTACATAATAAAAACATAAGACTTGCTGTAAAAGTTTACATGTACTTTAAATGAGGACGATAGTATATTTTATAGTATTCATAGTTCATTATACTGTTGTTTTAACCACAATTTTGATAAGAGAACTCGGAACTTGCGTTAGTTTTATTATAATACTACATTTTGTCTTTGCTTACGCAAGCGACGGTATTGCAATACGTCCCAATAAATCATGCAGCTCCATTTATATTCTTTATGCAGCGGCGCGCATATATTAGATCGAGTCAGGATTGCGGGAGGCGGCACTAAACTAGAGCTGTTAATAAACTGAAGATACGCCGAACAACACAAATATTGTATTTTTTAGTATCCGTATAACATTTACGAATACACAGACGTTTCCGCTTGTAGTCTTGTAGAACCTTAAATACAGCACTTGTTCGCCCGTAATCCATACACATTTGTCCGTACAACACAGGTGTGTACAAGCCGCAAGCGCGTTGCGCCGCGCAATACACAGTAGTGTTGGACGCCGCAGGGAAAGTGTTAATATCCATCTATCTATCTATCAGCCTTTACTCGTCCACATGACGTAGGCCTCTCTCAGATGCCGCCACCCATACCGGTTCTGTGCCCTCTGCATCCAGCGGTTAACCTTTTGATCAGGTCATCGGTTCGTCTGATTGGGGGGTTGGGGTTTATTAATATAGTATAATATATTAATTTAAATCAAATATATAAATTAAATCAATAAATCATACAAATTTTCATCTTAAAATTTATCTTCTAGGTAGTATGATTTTCAAAATTCCTTTCTTTGTTCTCGCTTATGCTACGTAGAGGGTAGCTTCAAGATTTTGGGGTCAAAAGTTTTGTCTGAGGTCGCTCTCTGGTATGTCAGTCCTTCCTCTTTAATTTTAATGTTAATATATAAATGACTTTATACAATGACTCAACGGAACATTGTAACAACAATAATTATGACGTGGGACGTAACGCTGTCATAATTATCAGTCAATGTTCCTTTACTAAGCTTGGATTTATTTTTAAAACAGGAAAAGTTAGCATAGTACACCGCGCTGGTGAACTGCCGATTAGTAGACTACACTTACCTGTATATTTCCTTTCAAAACTGCATGGTTAAAGGTTAAATTTAACGGTGGGAGACCTATAGTCCGCCCGAGGAGGTACCACCGCCGCCGTCGTAATCCGCCGTAAAGCATTACTTGTGTTTCGGTTGGAGAGGTGCGCTTCCCGGCTACACTTTCAAGCGAGGCGAACATCTTAGTCCTCAAGAGCGGCGTATCTACGTTCGAACTCAGATAGGATTTCGGCGTGTTTGTGGTTATATGTGGATATGTATGGGCTGCGACTATTTAACATCAGGTGGTTTGCATGCTCGTTTGCTACTCGTCTCACATAAAAAAGGTTACCACTATATTACCTTCACCGTTTTAGTAAGTAAATATAAAAGTAACGGCTAAACTCTGTTTCGAAATATCGGCAACTATAATTGGTAATCGCGAGTACCCGTTATATAGTAGAATGTATAAATTCCGCGACGAAGTTAATTTAAAATCATATTGGCAGACATATTCCAAATGATAACAAGTACAGTCGGACACTTCAGGCTTAATAGATCTTAGGCTTTGGAAATCTAAAAATATGAAGATATTAGTGACATAGTAAAATTATAAGAAATTTCTAATGCGCTCTTATCTTGGAAAAGAGTCGTGTACAGAATGTGTACTAAGGATTTTAACCCTGAACATGAGGTGTGACAGAATCTAGCAACTAGCTTTTCACAGTTACACACGCTGCATATAATTTATTCATTATGTACTTCCTTATACAAAGCATAATGACTAATCATAATAACAAAACATAATCATTAATGAGCGCATAGGTCAGGGTTACAAATCTAACTCCATAATTCTATGGAACCGCGTAGTACTTTAGAGAGGATCTGGTCAAGATTTTGCATATTAACACTTTCCCTGCGGCTACAACACTGCTGTGTAATTCTGGGCGCGACGCGCTTGCGGCTCCTACACCTGTGTTGTACGGACAAATTTGTATGGACTACGAGCGCAAAAAGTTGCTGTTTTTACGTCGGTGCTACAAGATTAGGGGTGGACATTACGTCTGTGTATTCGTAGATGATACACAGATGCTAAAAAATACAATATTTTAGTAATTTGTCGGCGTATCTTCAGTGTAATCAAATAAGCTCCAGTTTAGGGCCGCCTTCCGCAATACTGACCCGATATACATCCGCGTCGCAGTCAAAGTATTAAGTTTTACTTGTAAGAGTAGCTGGCCTCCGCAGCTCCAAAGGAACAAGAGCTTCAAGGTGAACTATGTAATCGCAATAGTACCTCCCCAGTTGAGATATAGTGGTACAATATGTCAAAACGAAAGTGAAAAAAATATGAGCGTTACTTATTAAGTATAGCTTTCTTTACGAAAGAAAATAGAGCATGGAAAGTTGGCAAAGATTTTTCAATGTTTTTTTGTAAAAGTATACCAATCTCTTATTATTTTGAAAGGTAAACCATTCCTAGCAAAGGGACATTAGGTTCATGACAACGACTATAAAATTGTGATCTATATCTCACATGTTGTAATACAGTCTTTAAATAAGCAACCGTCTTCACATATTGCTACTCGTCCTTTACGAAAGAAAATAGAATAAGGAAAGTTTCCAAATATTTTTCAATGTTTTTTTTTTTTATTTTGAAAGGTAAATCTTTCCTAGCAAAGGGACAATAGGTTCATGACAACGACTATAAAATTGTGATCTATATCTCACATGTTGTAATGTAATACAGCCTATAAAAAGCAACCGTTTTCATATAACGCTACTCGTATATGGAAGTCGATGACTCTCAGCTATTGTTTCTAAGTTACGCTTGCTTCACGTACGGACGCGAAGCAAAGTGATTAGTATTTTTTGTGTGAGAAAAGTAGCAAACGAGCAAGCAAACCACCTCATGTTAAGTAGTCGCAGCCCATAGACATCTATGTACAACCACAAATACGACCGAAATCCTGTCTGAGCTCGAAAGTAGATATGTTGCTACTCCTGAGGACTAAGATGGTTGTCTCGCTTCAAAATGTAGCCGGCAACCGCATCTCCAAAACCGAAACACAAGTAATGCGTTACGGCGGATTATCAGGGTGGCGGTGGTCCCTCCCCGGTCGAACTACAGTTCTCCCGCCTTTAAATTTCAATTTAATTTCATTTTAAATTTAAAGTTCAGTCTAAGAGACTTGCGCATAGCAGTGACACTGTATGGAGTCATAATTAAACATACAATTTTAAAAAATCTAGGAGGAAATAATGACTTTTCACATCAATTGTACTGAAGGTAACTGCTCATAATTCACATTTTCCGCTGTGACTTGAGTCTCATGGTGGGGCTAATGTTATATTTGTGAATACAATACACGGCTATATATAGAGAGTATACTTAAATCTATTTACTTCCATTTATCTATTACTATTGGGCTCAGCGGACATCCCGCTCTGAAAAAAAATATATACGTCATTTTTTGCAGAAACTATGCCGAGTTCTACTGGATCCAAGTTCAGAAATACCAGCTTTGCATCCGATTCCAGTGCCACTTAGGGATCCAATTGAGAATGTAAACCATTTTCGGATCTACCTGAATACACAGAATTTCTCTAAAATCGGTCCACCTTAGGGGTGATAGTGACATACACACGCACAGAAGAATTATATACATATATAAAGATGATGAATATCAAAATATGACAAAAATATTTACATACGTTAGCCTTTACGAGTTAAAAAGAGTACACATCACATGACAGAAGTCTTCGTAAGATCTTTTTTTAGGGTTGATAAGAAGTAAACGACTATCCTTTAAAATAATCTATACTTTAGATTAATCCTTTAAAAGGTAGAGCTGTTAGAGCTCGCCCGGGGCGGTACCACCGCCACCCTCATAACCCGCCGTAAAGCAAAATGTTCTTCATGTATTGTGT
>DWON01009647.1:0-11262 GCA_018251015.1 Phocides pigmalion okeechobee | reverse complement strand
CAATAGTGTGTATCCGGCAACCACACCTCCCCAACCGAAACACAATACATGAAGAACATGTTGCTTTACGGCGGTTTATGGGGGTGGCGGTGGTACCGCCCCGAGCGAGCTCTAACGGCTCTACCACCTTTGAATACATATTCTGTTTTCTAGAAATGAATCACGTTGTCTATCGGCTTAGTGCAACCCACGCAATGTTGTAAGCGTTATTGCTTTACTGAAATAGAAAAATCAATAACCCTTACCGTCGACAATATGATTCGCCTTTATTTTCCTTTATTTTGTATTATTTTGCTTATAAGCGTAATTGTATACAAATCGGATCCTTTGACACAAAAATATTACAAAAACTGTTAAAATATTATACTTTACATACGATAAGTATATAATTTTTATACTTTATAACAAATTTAAATATTAAACATGTCAATCAACCTTTGAATGTATCTAAAAAGGATAATGTGAAAATTGTTGACAGTTTTTTAAACAAAAGTATTTTTTATATACATATATCCAAGCTGGCTAAACAACACTTTGACCGAGGAGGTATCACGACAGGCGTCACAATCCGCCGTAAAACAGTTCTTATGTTTCGATTGGAGAGATGAGGCTGGCGCCTACATTTACAAATGGAGCGACTATCTCAGTCCTCAAGAGTACGAACGCATCTACGACGACGTCAGGCAAGACTTTTTTCTGTGTGAAGAGTAGCAAACGAGCATGCAACCCACCTGATGTTTAAATAGTTGCAGCCCATCGACATCCTCGAAATCGTATCTGCGCTCGAACATAAATATGTTGCTACTCCTGAGGACTACCATGGTTGCTTGGCTTCAAAGTGTACCTGGCAACCGCACCTCGCCAACCGAAACATAAGTAATGCTTTACGGCGGATTATGAGGGCGGAGGTGGTACCTCCCCGGTTGAACTATAGTTCTCCCACCTTTAAAAACCCAGGACTTTAGTCCTATTTGAGGTTGGATGTAGATATCTATGAATCGCAAATACTATTTAACATCAGATTGCGTGCACGCTCCTTTGCTATTATTCCAAAATAAAGAATATCGTAATATCTTTCCATATGCTCATCCCAGGTAATATTCATTGATATTAAGTAAATAGTTTCCAAGTCTAAAATTTATTTTACTCACCGAAAACATTATCTGTGAGAGTTTCTGAACATTATTATTAAATTAATAATTATGTTTATCATACCACTAAATAAAATACACATTTGTAGAAGTATTCATGTAAAAGCTTTGAAGAAGATATTTCGTTTGTAATTTAATGGAAAATTCTAATTGTAAAGCTTTATCTTTCCCGAAGGGCTTAAAGGGATTAGCTCTTGCGCCCGTATTAAAGTCTCGACACGTGTTCTTATAAAGTGGCAACTCGTGTACTATTTAAGAGGATAAGCATTGATTATAAAGTCAGTTTCAAAGTTATGTAATGTTACCTACGTACTTCAGTTGAACTAGATCACGACAAGGCGAATACTGCAGTGTAACAAAGACGTTGGTGTAAGTTTTAGCAGTGGAGTTATCGTGATTTGGCGGCTACGTTTAAAATCAAGACGACAATCGTAGTCCTCTGCAGAAGCAATGTAGGACGGCATATAAGACTGAAATCCTGTTTATGGTTGTATGTAGATGTGTATGGGCCGCAGTGACTACTTAACATCAAGTGACCTGTATGCACGATTGCTACTCTTCTCAAATAAAGAGGGAACAAGATAGAACGCAACTTTTGAATTCATCTGATATAGAACATATACTTGATGTCACAAATAGACATGTTTCATTTTAATTCTGGGTCTGGGTGTTTGTGTGCTTTACATTACATGCAATTCTGATACCCACAACAAAGGGAATCCGAATACAGAGTGATTAGTGTAAAACGCGTAAAAAGACAAACGGCGATGTTTAAAAGTAAAAGGTAGTGTATAATTCATATGGAAATATGACGGCAAAATTCCGCTTCAAAGCGCTAATGGCCCTTGAGCTTTAAGGGCTATTAATTCTTCCGTCGTACTAGAATCTTGACAGGGGTTCTTGTAAAGCGGCACCCTGGATACAGCTAACGTGAATGAGCACTGATTATAAAGTCACTTTAAAAGTTTCAAAACATTATCAAGACCACTCTGTTTCTATAAAGTTAGTATCCACTGTTCGCCTGTAGTGCCACTGAAGTAAATCGAGTTGTTGTTCTTGACTTGTGTACTCCGTTGAGAATCTGCAAGTGAATTGTGGAATCTTAACATGAGATGATATAATTTCACGTGTTTACGGTTGACGGCACAACTTCCCTCAAATTAAGTACATAATTGAATTTAATAATTTTCCACTTCATTATGAAAAAAATCCTTGCTATCCTAATTGAAGTGTAATACTTAAATAAGGTTAGGAAATAAATTATTGCCTTTTTATTTAAATTAAGATTAAGCGAATCCACAAATGACATACGGTACACTACGTCAATTTAGTATCCGTTTTTACAGAGATTTTCTATTTTTTATGTAAGCAATGCCTTAAGTCCCTAAGATTTGGGGTTGGACTACTTATTTTGCTACAAGTGTACCAATAAAAAAACTAATGTTTTGGATATCATTTTGTTTAAAAACTAGTGTTTAAATATAAAATATTGTGCCACCTTAAAAATCTTATTCCATTGTTCCTGTTAAAAACGCTACTTATAGCTTTAGAAATCTTCATCTGTTATTATGGACGAAAAATTAAACGATTTAAAGTTATCGTGACGTAATAAGATTTGATTCCGTCTTGTCACCCTCATCTTTCCACATCTCTTTTGTCGAAAATTACATTTATCTATAATAAGAAAAATGAATAAATATGTAGTCTAGAAATGTTGTTTACAAAGTACGATAGACTTTTAGGTACGTTTTAATGAGATAATAAAATAAAGTCACTTTAAATCATTATTGATTGTTTCGTTTAATAAACTTTCTTGTTAAACTTCTTTGATATTTAAAAAATGGAATAGTCATCGGCAATACGATCTATTAATACTGAAACAAAACTTAATAAACAATGTTGTTTGAAGCAATAGTTGCCATAAATTTAATAACATTGCATTACATTCACAGTGTAATTGTGTTTTATTGCACTTGCGAGATCTGCAATATGATATCCACAAACATACATACGATATAACTTAGACGACATTTCAATGCAGGGCAAAACAAGACAACAGAGGAGATATGCACGATCGTGAACAATTTGGAGTACGTGCGCCGCTCGCTCTCGGAATACGACGACGAACATATGTAAGTACTAAGCTCTGACCCGTGACGTCACGCTCCAACAACAAACGGGAAATCTAGAATTCCAGACGCTTCCACCCGATATTTATTTATTTCCCACATCTACCAAAGTCCCTGTTTATTTATCTTTACTTGGGCTCTCCTTCGTAATACCGTCTGGGGCACGTGCAATTTGTAACACACTCAAGCGTCAAAGAAAAACATGTTAGTATTACATCTAAAAGTTAAAACTCTTACAGTAATCACAACAAATACGTTTGTGTTTTATCTTTATCTAGATATCTCCGACTACTTACGTAATACTTATATTAAGTTATGACATTAATATACTAAGTTCTGAAGGAGAATAAATATTGCAATTCCGTAACTTGAATTACATTTGCTCACACAATTTAAATTCGACTGACATCTGTGAAAAGTAGCTATTTATTTATCCGCGCTTTCAAGAAGCAAGAAGTACAAATATTACGTAATAACTTTTTATTTAACTCTTATAGTAATGAGTACGAGTACGTAATATGCTTTGGCTGTAACATTTGAAAGTATTTGCTTTTATGCCTTTGAATATCCTTAATTAAAAAAAAAATGATCTGGAAATAAATATCTAAATTAACGTTTGAAATTAATCTAATTGTAATTAAGCATTAACGCAAATTTGCACACAAATATACGGAACACAAAAAAAACTATTTTCACATATGAATATTAAGTATCTCCCAGTTAAAATTCTGTGAAAAAGAAATACGTTCTAAGTATCTCACCAATACGCACCGTCAGGCTGGGTGACTTCAGTGGAACCATTTAGTGGAGGCGTTTGGTGTAACAGAGGACTCAACTCAATAGATCTAAGAGGTTTCAAATCTAGAAGTGGTCAAAGCTCTTATCTTCGTCGGATCTCTGCATCACTATAGAGAATATTTATTTTCTGTTATTTAATAGAGGTCTCACGAAGTCTTCTAGATAGGGTAGACGTGTGGGGTGCGCGGCGCTACGAAGTGTCCCCTATTGTTTATTGTTTATTCTAGGTTCCACGTTATTTATATTTTGTGTTAGGAAAGCTAACAAACTCACATGCAGGCAATCAAATTTTAAGTAGTCGCTGCTGCCCATGGAAATCGACATCCAACCTGAAACAGAATTTAAGTTACTAATCTTGATTACTACAATGCCTTGTTTGTAGGTGACAATACCGTGTCGTCCAATTGAAACATAAAAACTGCTTCAGAGCGGATTATAAGGACAATAATATCGCTCCAGTTGAATATTGGTTCTGTCGCTTATAATTATTGATTCTGTTATATGTGTTAATTAGCATCAATGACGAGAACGGTCGTCAATTGGTACGCGGTGCACTTGGAACGCTGGACGCCCGCGCCGCGCGCGCTTCCGCTCCACTCGCCGCTCGCGCCCGCCCTCCACTCCGCAAGGCCGTGTTCCACCTTGCTTGGTCTCCGGATACACTACCCACAGGACAGGTATCGTATTTCTTTTAATTAAACTTCTTTTTTTTAGTACCATGCTATCACTGCTTATTACGTGACTAAAACCTGGTAAAACCCAAATTTCACGCTCCCATTCAAATCCAGGTTTCATATCCTGGTAACCTTTGTTTATTTAGAAAATTGATGATTACTTGATTAATAGGTAAAAGGAAAAAATGAAGAAATCTGCATGCCAGGTAGTTTTCCACAACTCCATACTACATCGTATTCCATTTAGCACCTAACGTTAACAAAGTTCTGCCCCATCTCGTTTGATAGCAGATCATTTGCTGTATGCACACTACTAAGCGCACCTATAATCCCTTCCAGTAACTTTCTTGAACTTTATGCATTACCTACGCAAAGTTTTGTTATAAACCCAATGGGGTTCTCGTTAATTATGTGTGCGAATTTTGTAACGAATTGTAACGTGTAAGGATACGTAACCCTACAATTTTTACTAGCGATCACATCTGCATTTGTGGCTTAAAAATATTTTAATAAATTTAATCATTGTCAATCTCAATACTAGGTATCAATACGATTAACAACGTAATATTGAACAGTTAAATATCTTTTTAAAACTGTAAACATTATTTTTATATTGTACCTTATGTTGATACACATAAAGATAAGGAATATAATTAAAGTTTTTATTACAAATACAATATTTACAACTTTGTATTTATTTAAAAATATTTAGACAACAAATTATAAATTTAGTAGACTTTAAGTCAAGATTAACTGCCACTGCCACCCTAACTTTTCATTCTAGTATAACGGTTAATGTCATGATAATGTTTCCTTTTCCAAGCATGTTCAATCATTTCTGCTTAATCATCTAAAAGCCTACGTCGCAAGGTGAAGCAATCTTCGAGTATAATACTATTAGGTAGAAGAGGAACATTACTTTCGCTTGTTATATTTTAATGGTAACTTCATGGATTTTTTTTACTCTTTATACCTATACATATAATGATTGTTTTCCTACTGTTTTACTGATTTAGATTATCGTGAGAATCCAATATAGGTTTTTTTTTATTTTTGTATAGCATGTATGGTTTATTTCAATCATTATGGATTATTTCAGTCAGTTTCATACATATGTATCTCATAGTTGGGACTAATAAATTCCTACAAGTAAATATGTAATAAAGTAAGTATATTTGTACGAAATTTATTGATCATAGATTTCTTTTGATTGTGTTTTACTATTAAAAAGCATAAAACAATCAAAAACTTTGAATCTTTTTTGATCATAGGAAAATTAAAAAATATATATATATAATTATATTGTTTAAATTAAAACAGGCCATTACTCCATTGCTGGAGTTTTTAGACCAGCATCTCTCGTCACTCAACACCTGGTTGCTTCCTCGCGCGTTTACTCGGGCCTTGGCCGGTTGCTGGAGCGCTGTCCTCAAGGAGATGGCCACTCAGGCTGATTCCGGTGGCCCTGAGAGGCCCAGGGTCTACCATGATCGACTACGAGAAGCTCTTGATCTCCTCGCTGAATTTATACACGCTGAAGGAAAGGGTAAGGTTTTGAGAATTAATTAATAGCTGCTATTATTAGAGTAAATAAATGGTTTGTGCAGATTTGTCAAATCATGTAATCACGTAATGTATAAAGCACATTTAAAGATACAATTAAGAATAAATCAAGAAATTCTTGTAATATTCCTTTTATTTTGTATAAAATCTACTTAAGTACGTATTTAGCTATTGTCGGAGAACGACGGACGAATTTAAATTAGTTGAATAAATGCTAAAATATTTACCTACACTTTTTCAATTACATGTAAGAAATGTTTAACGCTGGAAACGAATAGAGCGATAGTATTTTCGCCCGGCCTACCGGTACCGATCGAACCGTTAAAATTTTACTACCAAGTAAAGAGATAATTAAAAGCGTGAAGCGCGCATATCCTCATTACTTGAGTGATAGTCTAAAATAGTTAAGCAATGTAGGTCGCGGTTGGAAGTCCGATGGCTGACCGTAGTTGTAAACATACATCGGACTGCGAGAATGTTTTTATAAATATTACTATTGCAGTCGAAAAAAGACAATTATAATGTGCCAAATGTGTCAGTTAATGGATCTGATTGGTACGTACGATAATGAGTGTAATTTCTAATTGATAGATAGACGTTGTAAACGTTTATTTTAACTTCTCTGGTTGAAGTTCGGAAAAAATCTAATTTATGTTTATACATTTTTGCGCCTTTCAATCTTGACCATGCTTTAATTTTTAATGCAGGTTTGCCGATGAGCGAGGTACATAGTACTGAGTGGTCCCGCGTGGAGCAGCGTCTTCAGTCCCCCCAGGCGAGCACAGAGCAGCTGTTGGAGCTGTGGTTGGCTGAGCGCGTCGCCGAGCAGGCGCGCACGCCGATGCCCTCGCCCTATGGGTCCATACTCGTCCGGTTCGTGCAAGCACAACAACACACACACACTTTTAATTCCTATGGAGCATTACTGCCTCTTTTCAAGTATTTCAAGCCTCCTTAGAAAATTGATATTCGAAACATGATTGGAAAGAGACGACGCTAAATGAAATTCTCATGAAATTAAAGCATTATCCTCTTTTCTTTTTAAAGCAAAGAATAAAATAATCTTTCGTTTTTATAAATGTTTATGTATACTATGAAAAAGAAAACTAATCTGATACAAGATATTTTAAATATACGGCTATAAACGCCCCGCATGGTATGTTTTATAATAATAATAAACTATTTAGGTTTGGATTCATATATATAAAAAGTTACAAAAGATAATCCTATTTTATAGCGATGTTTTTGATACTTCTCTCAATTTTATTCCAATAAATGAAACACATTTATTATCCAAGCCAGTTATAAAAGAGTTCGATCATATTAGTGTTTCTGTCGCAACAATTTTATTTTATTAATACAACACTTACTTTGGCGTTGTAACAATTAAATTTATAAAATATCTACAGGTAATTAATTAATCGTACAAGTGTGATTTCGTAGAGTTTATTTCAACCACGATTCACTGTGCGTGGAGGTGCTCTCTGCCCGAGACGTCATTCCGCTGGATCCTAACGGGTTGAGCGACCCCTTCGTGGTTCTCGAGCTGCTCCCCAAGCGTTTGTTCCCGAAGGCTCATGAGCAAAGCACCAATGTTCAAAAGGTAACTATATTATAAAATTTAATAATTTTAATAACAATTGATTATTATATCATAACACTCAAACATATTTATATTCATTTACCTACTTGAATTGAAACGTTCATTTTCCAATTTTAGCAACTTTCGTTGTCCTTATAAATGAAGTTTGATTTTTCAACTTAGCTTAGTCCCGAAATAAGCTAACTGATGGGCGTGGTTAAAACGCTAGATATTTTATCCAAACCAGTGTGGAAAATATTAGTTAGACGTACGATTATTGACACCGAAAAATTTGTTGAACTATTGGACAAATAAACTAGGTTTGTATGAAGTTCCTTAAACTAATTTTCACTGTTCTCGTTCCATCTGTTATGTCTGTATTCTTTGTTATATTAAATTGCTATGTGTCTTTATGTGTATTTTTTTAATGTTGTATTCATTCTTGATCCTTATATCCGCATAACTAAGCCCCATCTATTTACCACTGCTACTCCTTTGGTTAACTGGAAGAGATCGCTGCATGAGCGATAAGTCCGCCTATTTTGTACTATGTTATGAAATATGAAAATGTTTGTCTTTCATTTTATGGTATACAATAAAGTATATTCTATTCTATTCTATAATTCATAATCTTTGTGTTAAATATTTAAAGACATAAATTCGTTAATATTAAAGTTAAAATAGATAACTTTCAAAATTCATATTATTTAACTTAAATTAGTCCAAACAATTCTGTTTCCATTCCGGCACAGATAACGGTGAAACGAATTGATGTCATTAGTTACTTTTGGGCGTGCGAAGGTAAATACTGTAGTGATAACATTTCACAATTTGTATAGCCTTTACTTACCTTAACTTATAAAATAGCTACGTCGTGATCTACGCTAGTAAGAAATAAAATGATAACATGTGCCTTTATCCCTCATATGAACATTCTTTGGAATATTTTAGTTAATAAAATATTTTTAAGGAAGTTTCAAAGATTCCTAAAAAGGTGGTAGAGCCGTTAGAGCTCGCCCGGGGCGGCACCACCACCACCTTCGTAACCCGCCGTAAAGCAACATGTTCTTCATGTATTGTGTTTCGGTTGGGGAGGTGTGGTTGCCGAATACACATTAGTGGAGGCGACCATCTTAGTCCTCAAGAGTAGGAACGCATCCGCGTTTATCCTTAAATAGAACTTCTGTTCTATTTGAAATTGGACGTGGTTGTCCATGGGATGCAGTGACCACTTAACATCAGGTGACTTGCGTGCCCCTTTCTTACTCTTTCATAATAAAAAAAAATTCTTCCCACTCTTATAGAGTATATAATTGTATACTGGAAAAGAAGTTCTATATTATATATATATCAATGTAACGAATCTTCGTCCATATGGATAGATACGAAATATTTAATTATGATGAGTTTGGAACATTTTCTAAATCGTTTTAAGTGTTGTACTTAGTAAAAATAGGTTTTTTTAATAATTATACAGTTAACAATGTAATTTATTAGTGTAACTTATTAATTTATTAGTTAATGCACATTTATTAGTGTAACTTTCATTTTTTGCATATCTAGTCAGAAATGTTTCAGTATAAACGAAACAAGCAATAACAAGAATGTTCCATTTTTCCTATTATTTAAAAAAACATTGAAACAGATATGTCAATTCAATTCAGTGTGATGATAAATAGTGTCTGTTAAGAGTATCTATTCTCATTTATCCTTGAGTATAAATAAAACATATTTTGGCTAAATGAATTAAGATAAACTTATCCGTTCCAAGTTTTGTGTATTTCATAAAAAAATAGATTTTGTTTCGCCATCTGACATGATTATGAAGTGATTTTATTATTCGTAACTCATGCCATAAGAGTATCAAAGTCAGCAAGCAGTGGCGATGGCGTTGGCGTAATTGTAATAAGTTTGGTCTATTAGCTCGTTGTTACATTATTTATGTATTATTTGTGTTTTTTATGAATATGAAATACCAAAAAAGCTTACCCTGATGTTCATGTGTATCTGTGACTAACTAGAATAAGAGTTTCGTCTTAACGCTACCATAAATGCGTTGCCATTCCTGAGAACCAAGATGGTCCATTTCATAGTTAATTGTAACCACTCAATTTTACCGGAACATAATAGACCTAGATAAAACATTAGCATTAAGTAAGAATAGCTTCAGGCTTGATATGGGCAACGTTACCTATTCTCGTTGTCCTTTTAACCGTACTTCCATCATATTTGAAACGAATGTATTTATACAGAAAACCCTGAATCCGGTATGGGACGAGTGTTTCGAGTTCGGCGTATCGCTGGACGCTTGCCGTTCAGCGCAGGCAGCGCTAGCGCTGTCTGTGTGGGACCGTGACGTGCTGACAGCCGATGACTTTGCTGGGGAGGCGTTCGTGCCGCTTGCGCGCGTACCCGGCGTCCCCGGACATGCGCCGCCAGACCCGCTCCGCCCCGTTGAACTCCCGCTCATGCAGCTGCACGACCGCGGTACGTATGTCGCTATGTATACTTAAAATTACTTCCACATGCGTTCCATTGACATTTGAAAAATGCGTACTCAAAGGTATTTGCCACTAAAGTAATTTTTACTTCATGATTATTAATGAAAGGTAGTTGAACATGATTCGACCGGAAATATACTACCGCCACACCTATTTCTAGCATGAAGCTCAATATTTCTAGCATCAAGTCAAGGCATATATGCGATAATAATATAATTACTTTTAAACTTATGATTGTTATTTATATTAAAGGCCAGTAGCTTTAAATCACTGTAAAGGTAGAAACATATTTTTATATAGTAGAACAAATACATTTTTAACACACAGAAATAAAATAATTAAAAACGGCTTTTCTACATATTGGTTATTTTACGAATATCCCTTATTTATAGTACATAAGCGAGTTGATTTTATATTAACCGTTTTATGACTGGTCAACTAGATAAAACATTAGCATTAAGTAGATAAAATTCTCTGTATTCAAATAACAGAGGTTCAAAGAAAAAACTAAAACCATTAGACGACAATAGCTTAACGAAGACCCATAGGAAAGATCAAAGAAATCCGATCGGAGCGGTTCATTTCCATCTATTTATTAGCAATCAGTCGACAGCGAAATCATAAAATGTCGAAGTTGAATGAGTTACTGAAGGAGTCATTAAAGGCGTACCAGATTTGTTTCTTTCTATTTATATCACGATTTACCTGTCCAGTCGAACATTTCAAGGTTTCTGGAAAGAACTTGAAAATTTACTTGCAATACATAATAATCCACGTATAGCTTATATAAAGGTGGTAGAGCCGTTAGAGCTCGCCCGGGGCGGTACCACCGCCACCCTCATAACCCGCAGTAAAGCAACATGT
>DWON01009646.1:0-11262 GCA_018251015.1 Phocides pigmalion okeechobee | reverse complement strand
TGGTCACTGCAGCCCATGGACAACCACGTCCAATCTCAAATAGAACAGAAGTTCTATTTAAGAATGGATGCGGATGCATTCCTACTCTTGAGGACTAAGATGGTCGCCTCTAATAATGAGTATCCGGCAACCACAGCTCCCCAACCGAAACATAATACATGAAGAACATGTTGTTTTACGGCGGGTTATGAGGGAGGCGGTGGTGCTGCCCCGGGCGAGCTGTAACGGCTCTACCACCTTCAAAATTTAGTGCTATTTTCATTTAAATCGATTAACAAAGACGAAGTCATGGGCACAGCCAGTTAAAAAATAAAAATGCCATCTTTAAAAGGGTAAAATAGGGATTAAAATTTTATATAAAAGCGGATAAAATATAAGATGTTCTTTTTTAATCTTTTTTGTTTTATAGATTTGCTTCAAAGATGCATATAAGGTACAGAGGCATAGAGCTAAGGTATAGAGATATAGAAGCATAGAGGCAAAAGAGGTATTGAAATATCTGGTCTACACCGAGGCAAAATATTGTGCCTTTTTATATTAAACTAGCGACCCGGCCCAGCTTCACTCAGGTAATAGAATTTATATTTACTTACATTATTTTTCTAAGATTAATATTTAATCTTCGAACGACGACTAAATTACTATATTTAATGTCTCGCCAAATTTATAAAAAATCTTAACTTATTACGCACCAAAACCTTCCTTAGGAATCACTCTACCTGTTGTTGAAAAGTGGGAAAATCCTTTTAAGTTTACCACGAACAAACAGACAAACAAACGCGACGGGGGACTTTGTGTTATAATATTTAGAGATACATAAATACTTATGATCAATAAGTGTGGGTAGTAATTAAAATAATTTTAGTATATTTTCCTTTTAAACAAGTTTCCAGGGGTTTTTCTAAATGAATGATCATATCACTATTATGTTATTGCTTGAATTACAGATAAGATTCACGTAGTCACGGATCCTTTGAAAGTGCAATAGAAAAATAAACCACAAAGTGATTAATCTCTAAATATTATAAAACAAAGTTCCCGGCGCGTCTGTCCGTCTGTTCATGATAAACTCAAAAGTGGACGGATTTTCACAGTTTTCAACAACAAGTAGTGTGAGTTCTGAGGAAGGTTTTAGCGCATAATAAATAGAGTTTTTTATTTTGTAAATTGAGTGAGAAAATAAATAGTTAAATTCAATGTAGTAATTCAGTCGTCGTTCGAAATAGATATTTCTAATTATTAGTTTTTGCAACTAGGTAATGACTGGATGCATGTATGAAAGAAAAATAATGTAAGTTAATATACATTCTCTTACCCGTGGTACTTAAAGGTGGTAGAGAGTAGAGGTGGTATTGGACTAAATAAAACTCTCAATTGGTATAAGGAATGAAAATTGTTTTGAAGTTTTATTCGAAAGATTTTTTTCAATACTTCTTCTTCCTCTTTCGTGTCGGCATGACCGGTTATTAAAGGGTAATGCAGTTAAGGAGTTAAGGAGAGGATTAGTACGGGGTGAAGGGAGTTAAAGGATAAGTGGGAGTAAGTCATGCCGTGGTGGAAAGATTGGTCAATCAGCGTAGGTGGACGAAGGATGATTGTCCAGGGTGCGCCGGGCGGACATGTGACGTCGCGCCACTCGAGGAGGCTCTTTCCACGCACCCCGTTTCAATACTTAGAACGTAGATTTATTACAAATATGATAAAGAACAGTTAATATTATTTTAATCTGTAAAAATGGGGACAGTACCAATTATAATCAAAGTTAATCTCCCATTTTAATTGTTACACATTTATTAATCACAAATACTAAATAATAAAATTAATAAAATAAATTCAAGTTATATCTATTATTGTAGAATTTGTATTTTATTTTGCAACGTCTACTCCCCATTAATGACTTTTGATTGCTGACATTTTGAACCAGTTGGAAATATTGCCGATATTTTTTTTATATCTGGTTTAAAATATCGGTACCTAAAACGTGTTAATCGTGAGTACCCGTTACATAGTAAAATGTGTATATGTTTAATGCACCGCACTCGAAACCAGGTCCATAGGTTCAATAAAACAAACTTCAAGTGGACTGTATAACAAGAAAGTTTATTAACTTTTTTTTTTTGGGCTCAGACAATGTGGAAAAGGGGCGACCCTCCGTGCGGGAGGGAGGTGGTGAATGCTCATGCATGCCACTGGGGCCCGTCCGCAGTGGTCATATGGGACTCACGAGTAACCTATGTGTCTACCACTAAACACCACCTAAGAGTTGGCTTTGACCTTACGGGTCTCTAAGCCTTCATCGGATGCAGTGCCCTCACGGGTGGTCGAGAAGGTGCTAGCGGGGCTCCCTAGGGAGCTTCCGCATGGTTAATTTAACACTGACGTGTTGAAGAGGGTCGGGGACTTGTGACATCAGAGGGATGAACACCGTCCGAGGGGGAAGGATCGTCCGACTGTTTCTGGGCCGCCAGGAGGCTTTCCAGGGAAGAAGACGTCACGAGCTAGTACTACAGTCCCTTTTTATAAAAAGTTCAGGTTAAACGAAATAGGCAGGTAGGGCGATCAGGTGATGTCGTCCGATTCAATGACAACAATTTTATCCAAACTACCTATTTTTGGCGTAACTACCCTATTTTTATTGAGAGTGACAACAATGTTTAAAATGTTTTTCCTATTACTCAAGAATTAGGTTATTTTTGTGGACCTTCTATGCTATTTAAACGTTATGACGTAACAGATTGATACGGTTAACCATTTTTGCCTCATGGCGTCAAAGATTGTTCCATGCTTATATTTATTTTCACTACGTGATTACGCCGAGCATTGACATTTTTGAAGGCCTATATCCGTTTCCAAGGTCTAATCTAGTACGTTAAAATTCTTCAAAATTGTTTCAGCCGTCAGAGGAGACACACACAATTTCACAATTATAATATTAGTAGGATAAATAAATGAATGGAGGTCAGTAATCCTTCATTTTCAAAACATTCCCATTAGGCATATTTCAGCGCATACCAACAAGCGCGAGGCGTCTAGTGGGCCAGTGATTTGATTACCCACATTCTGTTTATCTTAAGACTTAGGGTTGCTACGACACCAAGTAGTTAACACTGATGGCGTTCATATATTGGATCGAGTCAGTGTAGCGGGAGGCGTCAAAAAACTGGAGCTACATCCTCTAGACTGAAGATGCGCTCACAGTTCACTGAAATATATAGTTTTAGTACTTAGTATAAAGCAGTCCCTTTCCGCCGTCTGTATGCTTAGATCATTCAAACTACGTATGGCGTAAACCGCACAAGTTTGGTCGGATAGGAGATCTATGGAGGAGCAGCTATGTCCAGCAATGGACGTCAAAAGGCCGAGATGATGATAATGATGATGAATAGATTTTACTGTAGTTTTAATCTAGTATGATACATATGCATTATAATAGATTGAAAAGATTTTAAAGTTGGTAAAGTCATTAGTGCTCGCCCGGGGCGGCCCCACCGCCCCCCTAATAACCCGCCGTAATGCAACATGCTCTTCATGTATTGTGTTTCGGTTGGGGAGGTGTGTGATGTTGCAAAACCACCTGTAAAAGCCGGGGCTGGTTGTGTCAATTAAAGCAATAAATTATACTGAAATTTTGAGTTAAATAGTAAAATGTCAATGTCACTTATAAGTGCGATGGGGATCTTAGTATTTAGAGGTACCCAAATATATTTACACGACTTCAGACTTGTTCAGTCCTGTTTTGGGTTGGATGTAGACGATCACTTGTGACAGTTAACTTAACTTCAAGTGGCCTATAGGTACAGTTGTTTTTTTAATTGAGATGAGTTGCAAACGAGCATGCAAACCACCTGATGTTAAGTAGTCGTAGCCCATAGACAACCATGTACAACCACAAACACGACTGAAATACTATCTGAGCTCGAACGTAGAAACGTTGTTACTCCTGACGACTAAGATGGTCGCCTCACTTCAAAGTGTCGCCGGCAACCGCATCTCTCCAACCGATACACAAGTAATGCTTTACGGCAGATAATGAGGCCAGTGGTGGTACCTTCCCGGTGGACTGCGTTCTTTAAAGTGCGCTTTTATTTATTTATTTATTTATTTACATAGGTAAATTAGATATTATTTTGATTAATAAGGTCTTGTAACCTGTTATAATTATTCATTTAGCTTTCGGAAAGAAATCCCATCAGGAAACTGGGGTTTTTTTAGAGGACCAGGGACTTCTTTTCTTAAAGCGAAACACTAGTAAATGAGCTTGCAATCTTCTCTACTATTTGTAACTGGTAAAGAACACCAGCATCTTAACAAAAGGTGGCCTGTGCTCGTTCGCTCCTCTTTAAATAGGAAAACAATGATTGAAAAATGATTGTAGGCATAGAAGGTATTTTAGGATTGTGGTAGCCCTTAGCGTGCAATAGTAAACAGTTCAACACTATGTTTACAATAGCGTAACGCAGCGCGGCGCCGGTCCGCCACGTCGCGTCGCGTCGCTCGCCGTCGCGTCGCCTCGCCATAGAACCACCGATATAATTAATCGTAAGATTATATCTAGTTAATACCATGAGACACGTGCATGTTACTGAGTTCGTATTTTAGTTTATTTATGAGGATATTTGTATGCTGTCAGCGACCATTCTCACATATATCAAACAATTATTACCTTGTAAATAAATATCGAAATAGGTACGACCTATATTGAATACCAAACATCTCAGTATTTAACAGCTAGTAACAGAAACGTGTAATATCTACAGTATAGTTTAAAGATGAGAGTACCACCGCCGCCCTCATAATCCGCCGTAAAGCATTACTTGTGTTTCGGTTGGAGAGGTGTGGTTGCCGGCTACACTGACGCGAGGCGAATATCTTAGTCCTCAGGAGTAGTAACGCATCTACGTTGAGCGTAGATAATATTTCGGTCGATTTTACTACTTAACATCAGATGGTTTGTATGCTCTTTTGCTACTTTTCTCACATAAAAAGTATACGAAAATGTAGTATTTAGTGGTACTTAGTACCCATGCGGCGTCAGAGGAAGTACCAAAGAAGTGCTAAAATCAAAATCAACAATCAGATACGGAAAAGTATAATACCCACAATACAAGAAAGTGATACTTAGAATCCATTCGGTTTCACTGTAGAGGTATTTACTACTGACAAAATTATTAGCAAATGAACAAGTAGCCAAACGCTACAGTAATATCACGGTTCATGGAAATTTGTTAGTGATCACAATAATCACAGGAATCATACTTTAGTACTTTAATTACCATGAAGTTTTCAACCAGTGGCTATAGCATCTAGTGACACTTAGAACCCTTACGGTTCCACTGAAGAGTTATTTACCACTGACAAAATCAGTAGTAAACAAGCTTGTAGCCAATCGCTGCTGTCGGACATTTGTTACTGATCTAAATAGCAACAGGAATCTCACATTAGGCCCCGTTCAAATATTGCTGCAACTCAATTTATGTCCCCTTACTAAGTATGGGTCTCTCTCCAGATCTGCGCATTGTTTTCCAAGTCGATGTTGCAATTGGGGGAGATACGATTTGACGATCAGCTCGTCGTTTCAACGCCACCATATCTGTCATATATTCCACCTGAACACGGCATCTCCAACAATTTCTAACGACTGCCATCTATCAATGACGATAAGTCTAGATAGCTTATCGTGAAACGCATTAAATTGCTGCCAACAGTCAGTCATCCAACTCTAGGACGTTACCATTGTCGATTGTTTTGCGATCTATACAAGCAATGTAGGTACAAGCTTCAGTTGAAGTTAAAATTAACGAAACAAATAGGTACAACAGATTTAAGTACGTGAGCGATTTGTTATAATTCACAACGCCTTAGCGTTATGTTAATGTGACAAATGAATACAAATAAGTGACGAAATCGTTTACTGGATTTTTTATTAAAAAACTTAGCACCTAGTGATTCAGGACGGCATTGTGTCGTTATTTGGCGTGCGTGGGTTTCGCTAGGGTTGTGTTTGTACCAGAAAAATAAATTAATGATTTTATAGGCACCTACTCCTCAGTTACTATTTTACAGTCACAGACTTCTCAGTTATTATTTCTCAGTCACAGATTCCTCAGTTATTATTTTACGGTTACAAACTCCTTACTTATTATTCACAGTCACAGACTCCTCAGTTATTATTGGACAGTCACAGACTTCCCGCGTTGTTCTCCCTTTTGTCAAGGATACGTAAACGAGCACTCAGACGCAGAAAGTTCACCATTTAACTTTCTATGTGATAGGGAATCGAACTGAGAACTCTCTAATGAACCCTTAAAGTAAGTGGCTATTTCGATTTTAATTTACTTTTATAATATAAATCTTTAAGATTACAGGTATTTGTCTGACACCATTGGTCCAGTGATGGATTATGGCTATAATTTCATGTCAAAAAAGAGCAAAAACTATGCTTGACAAGTTCATTATTGATATTCGTATTAATCCGAATACTGATAAACTATATATATATATATTAAAAAAATACATGTAGTATGTGGAGACTATATTGCAATGCGTATACTTATAAACATGCTACAACGAGAGCAGCGTGACCGTCTTCTGTTTCCGTTAACGCTTTCATAGTAATCCTGATAAAATTTTCACATTGGACATTGTTAGACTCTTAAGGAAGAAACTCCATAAAGGGTTGCAATCGATCAGTGATGGGCAACCCTATATTGCGTCACAATTACTGCATACAAGCGTGTCGGTGAAAAATGAGTTCATTGTTGAGACACAAATGTGAACATGAGCAATAAAACTGACTTAACGTCATGACAGTTTACTTGATGTTACTTAAGTTGCCAAAACTATACGACTTCCGTTGTACGATATTCGTAATATTTTTCTTCCTGGAATAAAGCCTACTATGTGTAACCGACATATAACTACATATAATAAAATTACAAATACGTATAAAATGTTTATTTATTTCTTTTTTTAGTAATTATTATCATGTCGAATTTGGGACTAATCTGATTGGGGTATCAGCTAAGATTTTTGTGTGTGTTTAAGTATCTCGCTAAAACATGACTGACATGACTAGTTTGGATAAAACTTTTTCTATTTTATGGATTTAAGGTAGGAGCAACATCGGCGATAGTTTGTTACTTTTAATTTCCAATCATTTCAACGTTCAATGAGAATCTAGACCATTTTCGGATCCACCTGAAGACACACAAAGAAATTCATTTAAATCCATCCAACCGTTTAGGAGTTCAGTGACATACACACGCACACAAGAAATATATATATATATATATATAAACATAGATCCAAGTGGTACGTATGTGTAGCATGAACACTTCAATATCGCAAGACGGTAATCGCGAATGGAGATTTTGCGGTCGCAGTAAAAATAGAGAAAGCAGTGCGTTCGTATTGAACACAATCGTTTTATGGACTATCCATTGTTATTGTCCATCTCAAGATGCGGTCGAGACCAAAACTTGGTACCCATTGTTTAGCTGTAATGATGATAAGTTTGCTAGTATATGACAGTACCTACAGCAGGCAGAATTTGGACTTATGAAACTGGTTGGTGGCAGAACCATAGTTCAACCGGGGAAATACCACGACCTCGTAATCCGTCTTAAAGCAAATCTTGTGTTTTGGTTGGAAAGATTGTAATATTGTACACTTACAAGCGAGGAAACCTTTCTAGTTTTCACGAGTAGCAACGCATCTACGTACGACCTCGGACTTCAGAGCTGTTTAAGGTTGAATGTGGATGTCCATCAGGAGGCTTGCCTGTTCGTTTGCTCCTATTCTCATATAAAAAATATGAAATGTGCATCCAAATGTCCTTTTTGCGTCGTAGGGCTGACAATGTTGACGGTGTTTTTCGCTGTTTAGCTAGATTAGTTTTATGGGCGAAATAGCTGGTAGTCAGGCCATTCGATGCCATTAGAGAAACAGACATATGTACTTATCTTTTATTTTGTCATATCAGCCCACCATTGACCGAATTGTATACATTTTACGGTAGTTTAGCCGTGACCGCGAACCATGTAACTTCGGAAATCGGTAAAAAATCTAAATCTTTAACCTTGAGTACCCGGTAAATACAGTGCAAACTTAATATAACAAATCCCAAGGGGTCAAGTAAAGATTCGTTATATCACGTAATTCGTTAAAATGAGGTTTGTTAGGCTACCTGATGTTAAGTGGTCACTGCAGCTCATGGACAACCACGTACAATCTCAATTAGAACAGAAGATCTATTTAAGGGTGGACACGGATGCGTTCCTACTCTTAAGGACTAAGATGGTCGCCTCTAATGATGTGTATCCGGCAACCAAATTTAATTTCATGATTGAAAGCAGTTACCGTCGTCTATGAATATATGCAATATGGAAGTATGCATTTACGAGAAAGTGGCTAATGCATCGCTGGCTATATAACCAGTCGCAAGAAGGGTGAAGGACCTAAATCAGCATCATAATCGAAACGACTCCAGCTCCACTTGCTCCATTAATTTAAGTTATTATTTGTAAATTTTCAAAAATGGAAAAGATGTGTGTTTTGGAATTTCTTTCGCCGACTCTTCTCCAAAACGAAACAGACGACTGTTTAGTGGGTGGTAGTTTATTAACGTTCAAAAAAGATTTAATTAAAAAATATTTAGATTTTTAAGTTCTGACCTATCTATGCGCCTGCGTCAGAACCTATTAAACATGATAATAAATTTAAAAACGCATCACACACGATGTGGGTTGAAACATAGTTCTGTTATCTTGTAGCAACTATCTCACAGTAAGTTGTTTATTGTTATTGTTTAGAGAAGCGCCGGCACGTAGGAGGTGCGGCGCCTTCGCTAAATTACACTCGGACCGTTTCGTGATATTTGACAGATGGATTTAGAATGAGAGATTGCGATTATGTTACTCGTTCAATTATCACTGTACATTTCTCGCAAGTAAGTTTTAAGCCTTGCTTATTTAGGTCGTCAGTTAAGCAACTTCGGGTGCGGTCAGAATGTGGATAGGTGATCGTCGATGACAAAAATGAACGTGCTTTTATGTTTCGAATGGTACGTAAAGAAATCAGAAATTGAGAAAAAACATGAAGATTGTTTTTACATTACTGGTAATAAATTAGGCATCCACGTACAACCATTAACACGACTGAAAACCTACCTGAGCTCGAACGTAGATGCGTTGCTACTCTTGAGGAATAAGATGGTCGCCCGCTTCAAAGTGCAGCCGGCAACCGCATCTCTCCAACCGAAACACAAGTAATGCTTTACAGCGATTTATTTACAGTGTTACCTCTCCAGTCGATCTGTAGTTCTCCCACCTTTAAATCGTCGTACAGAGATGTGTTGCTACCACCGCGGATTAAGATGGTTGCCTGGCTTCTAAGAGTAGCCGGTATCTGTACAAATCCAAGCGAAACATACGAGTTGATTTACAACGGATTATGAGGGCAACATTAATATCATCCTAGTCAAAGTTTTGCCAACGATCAAGTTCACTTTATTATGCCCTCTTCTATAGTTATCTTTTTAATGCTTTCCTCCTAGTTGTTCAAAAGATTCGCTCAGGAGTCTTTTATTTCCTTAAACAAGAGTTTTATTTCGTCCGACGTTTCAACACAATTCTCCTACTTACTATACAATTACTACAACTAGTGCAAATGGATGCTGTCAACGTGTTAATTCTTTTTAACTAAAGGACAAATCTATCTAGTGTGGTCTATTGATTCACTAGAGGCAATTTTCGCAGCATTTTTTACTGTTAGAAACGTTTATATAGGTATAAAAAGTATTACTGTATTTTTTAAGTATTCATTTTAAGATTGATACCAGGTTGGCTCCGTGACACCCTTCATCGCGCTACACCACCCGACCGCATTTGTATTTTCTGACTCAATTTGAGTATTTTCTTTCATAAACAATGATCCTTTGTAAATTTACAATAATACTACTAACAATAACAATAACATGATGCTTGGTTACTAGCGGTCACCCATCTAATTTCTGACCGCGTCCAAAAATGCTTAACTTTGCGCCTCGTTTACAACCTACATAAGTAGTGGGGCACCCTCCATTGCTGCATTTAGATGACAATTTACTCATCCCGTTAATCGTTAAAACGGTGTTAAACGCATCTTGGTTAATCGACGTTAATTGTTACAGATTTGTACCGTCCATTCAAGTAGTAAGACCATTAATACCTTAATCATACTACAAACTCTTAAGATCAATTATTGGTGGTGGAAAATTTAGTGGAGGCTGAATTTGTGTACCTTTGTTAGGTGTCTTATGTGAGAAGAGTAGCAAACGAGCATGCAAACCACCAGATGGTAAGTAGTCGCAGCCCATAGACATCCACGTACACACGACTGAAATCCTATTTGAGTTCGAACATGAAATGGATAAAACAGAAAATGAAAATTTGTATGATTTTAAATTCCTTTTATACACATACATATATGGTAATAGAAGTGCATGATTTATTTAAATGTATTTTAATATCGATTTTCGAAACCGCTAACAACGGTTAGTCGCGAAAAATATGATTTTTGTCTTCGCAATATTTAGAAGTTTAACTAACACAACGATCTTCCACTAATAAATTAAATGCAGACGAACTAGCGAGCAAAGCATATACTGATATAACAATAGCTACTATAATAGGCTCATTACTCACATAGCGATCACGAGGATGATATTTCAATGTCTGATTGTTTACGGGCTACGGCCTGTTTTGTGCAATAATAATGCACAATTACAAATTTATGCATTGTCCTCCCATATTATAACGATATTATTTGAATAGTTGCATTAATAAAACATTATCCGCAATAAGCATTAGATTAAAAAATAAACGTAGTCTCTAAATATTGTAAAATAAAGTCTCCCAACTGGTCTGTCTATCTATTGGTCCATGATAAACTCAAAAAGTATTGGACGATTTTCTCACAGTTTTCAACAACAACAAGAGTGATTCCTGAGGAAGATTTTTGTGCATAATAAGTTAAGTTTTTTTTGTAAATTGGGCGAGAAATAAAATAGTTAATCCCAATATAGTAATTCAGTCGTCGTTCGAAATAGATGTTTCTAATTGTTAGTTTTTGCATCATAGATCATAGAAGGTTATGTACCGTCACCCAATTTTGTTATAAAGATCCGAGAGCCCGCATGTCGTAATCATTCTCGCTCAAGTCGTCGCATAGTTCGGATCTCTCTACGACAACGTTACGCAGCCCGAGCAATATACGAAGATAATT
>DWON01009645.1:0-11262 GCA_018251015.1 Phocides pigmalion okeechobee | reverse complement strand
TGAGATTGAACGTGGTTGTCCATGGGCTGCAGTGACCATTTAACATCAGGTGGCCTGCATGCCCGTTTCTTACTCTTACATAATAAAAAGATACCAGGTGGTGTATATACTCTATCTCAGTTCCATTAAATCGTATACTTGCACAGAAAATCTGAGCTGAAGTGGAATGGAAGCAATAAACAGCGTAGTGCAGAACAGTAATCACGGCAGCGTAACTTTGTTTGACTCTACCTGGCACGGTGGGCCGCTTCACCGTCTTGTGAACAAAATTGTACTCACTTATATAAAATAGTTTATTATTTATGTAACTAATAATTAGTTTTGAGTTATACTAGCAAATTTATCTATATAGAAGGAATACCGAGGGTTGCATAAAAAATAAAATAAACTAGGACTAAATAAAAAAATATAAATATAAATAAAAATATAAATATAATATAAATAAAATATAAATATAATATAAAAATATTATATTTATAATTTACTATTTATGTCATGTTATATTATATATTTTTTATTTTATTTTGTATTCAATTATTGTTATTATTTGTATACAGTTCTTCCATGTTACATTTGGAGTGCTTGAATAAATTATTTTAAAGTATTATAAATTATGTAGAATATTAATTTGCATAATATTTTTTATAATTAAAGAAAACCTTATTAATCCTAATAATTCAAGGAGAATAAATGTTATATCGGAAAGCTTTTGCATATAAACTTAAGCAAACAATATAATTTATACATTTTGCTATATACCGGGTACTGGATTAACGATTTTTGATTTTTAATGCCTAATATTTCAAACCATTGCAACGCTCATGGTCACTGCTAAACTTATCTTACCTTAGGACCATGACTACGAGCTAAGCAACTAGATGAAAATATCGGCAATCAGAAATTCAAAATCAAAAATCGTCAATCTTAAGTAAATGATTTCAGACAAATTCGCCCATGAATTTAATTCTTCACTTTTGGAGTTGACTCAAAAATCTCCCGACGTTTTGTCGCTATAAATCCTTCATGGAGCAGTGTGCAACCACGCTTATCCTGTAGGATGTCTTCGGGAGGGCGGGAGCGAGGCGTAAATAGATTACGTGTAAAACTGTTAGCCGATGGTTATATGCACCTCGGAGACAGGGATGTTAAAGAAATTTTACATTTTATTAGATTTTCTAACCTCTGCGAGTTATGCTCAAATAGAGTTTTGTATATGAACTACGAATAAGGAATAGCTGCGTTTTGCCGTAATTCAAATTATGGATGAAGTAATTTCGTATCTATGGGACTATCTATAGATATAAAATTGCTTTTTAAAAGTTTCAAAGGTTAAGAAGGTTTAGTAAGTTTAGATAGGCTAATAGGTTTAAAAGATTGATAAATGATCAAAACATATGTAAAATCTACGTTCAATTTGGTGAAGGAAACTATCGTGTGGAAACTCAGGTATCCCTGATTCATGTTCTTCATAAAGTTCTCAAACCAATCTGTACTTTGCTAGCGCAATTAACTACGGTCTAAGCCTTCATATTCTGAGAGATGCCCAGCATTAGGAAATTTATTTATGATAACGTAAAAAATACCACAGATTATAAATATGTATGTTCAAAAGCTTCACGACTTTTAACAGAGGTCGCTACAACCATCAATATTTATCACTTCCTCGTATATGACTTGATGTTTCTCTTCCGAATTACCATAAAGCACTTGTCGTAACAAAAACTCTTGCCAAATCTTCTTTTTTTAACCAGAAACAAAGAGTAAAGTAAAATGGGAGACGGCTCACATGCACAGGGTATAATTAAAGAGTTAAAATGAATATTTAAATATCGTAAAGGGTGAACTCGACGGTACAATGACATTCGGGGCGTCCAAATCTAGGAAGGTACGTATTTTTGGAAGTCAAGTTCCGTCCTGTTGTACACCGGGAGGAATGGTTTTGAGTAGTGATGTTCACACAAGCCTATCCCCACTATTGTTCGCTCATTTTTAATCTTTAAACCATTTCTTTACCATTAATAAACCTTTCCATTAACACGGATCGATCAACAGTTTTTTCTTTGAATCACTACGCATTTTGTAGAAGGATTCGTTTATATATAACTTTATACTAACACTATAGCAAAATTTTTCAGATTCGTTTATATACTCGATTTTAAGCTAATATTGTCGTTCATTTTACCTCCATATGACCGGATTTTATTTGAATTTTTACATACCATTTCGGATGCAGCAGATTCCTTGTAGTCAGTGGACCATTGGTTAAGAAATACTAGACTGAACTATCGCTAACTACTCAGATCAAATGCTAAGAAAAGAACACTTTTTTATTTTATTATAGAAGAATAAGAAACGGGTACACAGGCAACCTGATTTTAAGCCCATGGCCAACCACGTCCAATCTCAAATAGAACAGAAGTTCTATTTAAGGATGGACGCGGATGCGTTCCTACTCTTGAGGACTAAGATTGTCGCCTTCAATAATGTATATCCGGCAACCACACCTCCCTAACCGAAACACAATACATGAAGAACATGTTGCTTTACGGCGGGTTACGAGGTTGGCGGTGGTGCCGCCCTGGGCGAGCTCTAACGACTTTACGACCTTTAATTTATTGTTATTATTAAGGTTACAGAGGAACATGGTTTTAATTTTTTTAATATAAAAGTTTCGCACTACGTGTCTTTGCGAAAATATGTCTAAATAATGAAAAATCTTTACACTGTATGTTACTTTATCCACATCAAATCTTATGTCGCGAGCAAAACCGCAGGTTAACGCTTGTATAGAAAAATTGCTAAATTAATCGTAAATGCATAACGAAATAGAGACTGTAATATAAAAGTAGCTTCATGTAGTACCTATTTGGCAGTCTTTGTTAAACCTACATTCAAAAGAAGTTTTGTATACAATTTCAAGCAAGATGTTATACATAATATTGTTTTGTACCGCGCTGACTTTTGTATCCACTAACGCGAAGAAACAAGTGAGTAAAACCGAAGAATTATTATACATAGAGTAGGAGGCCTATGAGTGCCAGTGTCCAACAAAAATTAAAAGATGGAAGATAAAGGAGCCATACTTATCTCTAATCTAATCCTACATGCACAGAGAATAATTCGTACTGCGTTTTTAATCTCTATACTTTGAATATGCTTAGCACACCATCAAACTGTTTATGCATTTTTTTATTAAAATTATATTAGCTTTAATTTTTTTTGGTTGTCATACTCATAAATGCATGTGGTCGTCACGACGTCCGGCAGATTTGAAACGTAGAAATACATAATTATCCAAAGTGTATATAATGAAACAAACCCAATCATTTAATATGGAATAAAATATCGAAACAAAGTTTATATAATAAATATATTTTTGGATATGAAATAAACATATTTTTCCTATTATTCTTATCATAATCATACTCTTATTTATGGGTGCATGACAGAGGAGTAGTGTCAAGCCGTTTGCTGACATGCCGTACAGGTCGGTTCACCTTGCAATAAGAAAGAAATACGAAATTCACAAAAGAAATCTGACTCCACTCAAGACGAATCATCGTTATCGCAATAATTTATAATTAAGAAAAAACAACCTTACAAGTAAATAAAAGAATATTAACCATAATAAACAATTTAAAACTATTTATAATAAAAACTTAACCTAAATAATCTAAAGGGAGTCGGTGCCGATCTGAAAAATCTTAAAACTAGAATTTAATGGTTCGAAGGATTATCAAGGCGCCTGTGGTATCTACGCCGCAAAATAACTCTTGCGTTTCAGTAGAAGATGTGCAGTTACTGTCAATATTTAAAAGCGAAATGATCTTAGTCCTCGAGAGTAGAAATACATCTGCGTACGACCTCTAACAGGATTTCGGTCTTGTTTGGAGCCGTATGCAGAAGACCATAGGCCGCAGGGACTACTTCAAATTATTTGGCTTGCACGCTCATTTACTTCTCTTCTCTAATAAAAAGTTATCGTTAATAGTAATCACATTCAGGCTTGTTCAACATCTAATATGAAATATTTCTCCGAGAACATATAGCAATCTGTTAACATCCTTATATATATAATTCTTCTGTGTGTGTATGTCACTGAACATCTGAACGGTTGGACTGATTATAATGAAATTCTTTGTGTGTCTTTAGGTGGATCCGAGAATGGTTTACATTCTCAATTGGACCCCATAGGCGGCACTGGAATAGGATGCAAGGCTGATATTTCTGAACGTTGACCCAGTAGAAAAACAATTATAGATTTTGTCACAGAGCGAGATAACGTCCTCTAAGCACATTAGTATAAATATTAATTTCGCATGTTTCAGGATGAATATGCTTTGTCAACGGAATTCCTGAATAAAGTACAACATGTCATAACCGAATGCGAAGAAGACACGAAACCCCCTCCGAACACTCTCAACAAAATGTTTATGGGTGTCATTGAAAACCAAGCCAGCTTGGAATTCATGTACTGTTACCTAATAAAGATTGATTTTATTCGTACGGACGGACATATTAACGTGGACTATGTGATAAATTTTCTCAAACTTGATTCCAAAGACGAATTAAGAAAAGTTTACGAAGATTGCAATCGGTTGAGTGGCAACGGTCACCTGGAGACGCTACGTTTGATGATAAAGTGTTACAAAGAAACTTCGCCAATTATCTTTACAATGAGTAAAGTTTAATGAAACTTTATGTAAAAATATCATATGGAAATTAAATAATAAAATTGATTTCCACTAATTTCTTTCAAATGTATTTTTATTAATACCTATACATTCCTCATGTATAATATTATTTAGTAATAATTTCAACGTAACCCCAGTACAAAATGAATCCATATGATTTTAATCGAATATTATTGGGGAATTTATATATTTTACTATGGAACTTTCGGCAATGGCCACTCTCGATTAATGATTTTCAATTATCAATATTTCTAATCATTGCTTACGGTCGCGGCTGAATTTTAAGAGTTTAAGTAGCTTATAAGAGTAAAATTTCATCTCCTATTTTTAATCCTTAGGAGGTTTGTGCATTGTGTTTAAATTTAGAAGAGGTCAAATGACAAATTTACTCTTCAAAATTAAAAAAAAACTATTTTCTCAATCAATGACACATTTCTGTAGTAACAATCGAAAAAAAATACAACTTAATTGGGAACCTGCTTTTTTAGTGTCTATTAAGTATACAATCGAATCGAGAGCCTTTTTTATTAAAATCGACCTTTTTTAAGCGGGCAATTATGTGTGTGTGATTTTAATATTTGCCGTTAAATAATTTTATTTCTCTTCGTATCTCCTGCCTGTCGTAAGAGGCGACTAAAAATACCGCAATATTGTATACTGGTATATAATAATATGTGGAAAAATAATTTGAATATTAGTGCTTTCTCGTCTTCGGTAAATACTAGCTATTATAAGACATTCGAGTACGTAGATTTATGAATATGGACAAAATGCTATACATAATATTGATTAGTGTTACTCTATGTTTCGTATCAGCCAGACCAAAAGATCAGGTGAGCCCAATTTTTAAGGTTTCGTTTCCAAAAGTGTAACTGTGCCTTATCATGAAGCCTATAAGCTTTGTCATACGCCTGGATGTTTATTGGTTTTCTTCTTAATAATTTCTCAGAGAAAACCTTAAAAAATAATAAAAATTTAACCTAAACAATCTAAAGTGAGTCCGTACTCATGCAGCATGGTGCCAAAAACGCTAATAATAATGGCCTCATTTACGCGTTAAATAGCGATCGCATTTCGCTACGCGAAATATATACCACCCCTCTTGTCGTTAGCTAAATTTGTAAATTCGTTGACTCTTTCGTAAGTCTTTAGGGCAGGTGTGTCGCAAATTTAACAAAATACCTTCTATATTTTTCTGTCTGAGGCACTCTGTGACATCCATGTTGGTCAGGTTTCAATCTAATGTCAACCAACAGGTCGGAAAGCTTCCTCTAAGTATTTTGCCTTACACTATTCTATCAACAATAATTTTCTATGGGCAATCTCTTCCTCGTCGCTTTATATACGCAAAGTTTTTTTTGTCTTTGGAGGCAAGTAGTCAATGTTCGTATTTCAACTCTCACCTTAGAATGGAATATTTGGTTTTTTGGCTATCCACGGAATTCCAAACATCCTCCCCCAACTCCACATTTCAAAGGCATAATTTGTTTCTTTGTCTTACGCGCAACATCTAAATTTATAAGATCCTATAAGACTTTTCCTCTCTTGTAGTTAAGTTAGTTTTTTATGGTGGCACGTAGCAAATAAAAACACTATTAGTGTACCGTAACAAAGCCTGCTATTAACTCAAACGATGATATTTTTAACATTGACATAGAAAAGTGTAATTCACAGACAGTATTAAAACGACGACTTTTAGACTTTTAAGTTGTTGCTAATCTTAGTTATTTAAAATGTACTGTAATACTCGTATACTGCAACCCTATTTCTAAATCTAGCAGTTTATAAAATAATATCGACGTTGGAAAAGTATCATTATCCGATACAAAACAAAATAATCATATTTCTATCTTATAGCGACAATATTTACCGTTATAGCCTTTTGATAAGTATGCTTCTGCTGAGTTAACATGAATCATCCTTATATAGCCTTTACGACTAGCAACACATATGTTATGTAAAATTATATCACCTATAATTTACAGATATTTATTGTAATTACTTATAATATAAATATCCTAGCGTCCTTGTAACAGAGCTTGTTTTTAATTTATCTTTATATGTTCAATTAGTAAGCAAATGCTGTTAACCTGCTTCACAGATAAAGAAAATCTGCATATGTTTGTTTTATTTATGTTAAGATAATCTTACGACCGTGCATGCTACCTGATGTTAATTAGTCACCGTGACCCCCGCATATCCACGCATCACTGTAGTAGAAACTGAAATCCTATCTGAGATCATAGATTCATTGCCACTACACGTTAATCTGTATGTTCTTGAAGCGCTTAACCAAAATGGAGATGATAAAATGTATATTAATCATGTATGTATAAATTTGTATAATTTAAGAACAGTGCCGAGAGCGTTTTTTCGCCGACTCTTTTTTCCTGGTCAACGTTAGCTAACAGGGCTCTCAAAGCCGATGTACTGATTTTATGATAATACCTCACCATGATATAAAATGTTTGTATTTACATATATTTAAAAAATTAACAGGAGGTTCACCGTTTAACGCCCGATGTCCTCTTAAAAGCAGAGGCTATCGCTAAACCGTGTATAGAGGAGAGTAAATCCGATCCGGACGTACTGAAAAAACTTCTAGATGGAACTGTATTGCCTAACGAAGAGCACAACAAAAACTTCATATTCTGTTTTAGTAGGAAAGAACAATTCGTAGACGAGGAAGGCCACTTCAATATCAAAAGGATGCTGTTTTTGCTTGGAGAACATCGACTGTCAAAAGAATTCGCAGACACTTTAATTGAGTGCAACAAAATTAGTAAAGAAAATCCCATCGAGACAACCTTCACAATGAGTGTATGTTTGAATGAAAACGCGCCCGTTGTCTTCGCAGAATAAACATTATAGTTATAAAGGTTTTGTGGTACAAATAAAAGAGCATAGAATAAATTTTGTTTTAATTTTTTGCTAATGACCTTCTTTGCGATTTTGAAAAAAATACAAGGTGGTACTACACTTCAACCGGGGAGGTACCACCACCATTTAATCCGCCGGAAAGCAGTCCATTAGTTTCTACTGGAAGTAAATATGCCTAAGTCCTATCTGAGGTCCCGCTGTAACTTCGAAGAACTAGGATAGTCACCTTGTCTGTAAGAGTAATTGATCACCTTTTCCAACCAAACATAACAAGTGCTACACGGCGGATTAAGAACAAGAAAGTGGTAATGTACGATCAAACCAATACCAGTACATTCGCTTATTATTAATATAAGAGCAGAAATTTATTGACATAAGTTAAAAATATATTTAAAATAATATATGTATACATCATTCTTAATTTAATTTAATTTTTTATTAAGTATAAAAAAACATGTTTTTTAAGTTTTATGTTATGGTTTATTATATATTTTTAACTTATGTCAATAAATTTCTGTAGTTTAGTAAATAAAAAAAAATATAAGGGCTCATTTCTTTCTAATTTTAGCTATATTTAAAGAATTACCGCACCTCTCCAACCTAAACACAAGTAATGCTCTACGCTCAATTATGAGAGGACCAGTGGTACCTCCCCGGACGAACTATACTTCTACCAACTATCAAAATATTTATAAGTAAGAACATTATATAAAATAAATTAAATAGGATTACTTCAATACTTCTTACTTAGTTTTTACTTGTAAAGGTGGAAAAACTATAAGTCGACCGGGGAGGTACCACCGCCGCCCTCATAATCCGCCGTAAAGCATTACTTGTGTTTCGGTTGGAGAGGTGCGATTGTCGGCTACACTTGCAAGCGAGGCCACCATCTTAGTCCTCATGAGTAGCAACACATCTATGTTCCAGCTTAGACAGGATTTCAGTCATGTTTGTAATTGTACATGGATGTTTATGTGCTGCGACTACTTACCATCAGGTGGTTTGCAAACTCGTTTGCTACTCTTCTCACATAAAAAAACTTCTTCGATTTTATTGACTTATTACGAAACTTAATTAATTTTCTCTCTAACATTGTGGTAGGGTTATTAATTGCTATATACTTCAAATATATTCAATGATGTTATGAGATTACTTATGTATCAATATGCACCAGTAAGTATACGACATCAATATGATAATTAAGGATATCTGAGGGCACGATCGCGTCTCCGCCAAGACAATAAAACAAGCAACAAAATATTACATTATTATATTTAACTATTACACATTGTCATCAGGGAGATCCTCGAATGGCGACCACGTCTAGGTAAAAGGAGCGCAGAGCGTCCCCCGACCAGGTGGACCGACGACCTTATAAGGATAGCGGGTAATCGCTGAATGCAGAGGGCACAGAACCGGTCAAAGTGGCGGCACCTGGGAGAAGCCTATGTCCAGCAGTGGGCACGTAAAGGCTGATGGATGGATGATGATGGATGATTACATATCGTCGTATTTTTCACCATCTACAAATTTTACCTAATACTAAAGAGCTAAAATCGTCAAGATAACAAGGTATTAATTAGCAGACTAATAAAACATACGGGGCACTATATCATAAATAGTTTTGGCTGGTATATTTAATATGTAAATATATTGTAGTGTATTTTTAATACGATGCTTGTTTATTGTTACGAAAAATAAATCTGTAGACAGTTTTAAAAGACGAAAAAAATTAATCGTGTTTTATTTTCATTATATAGCTTGTCTATTTTAATTATATTTAAACGGTAACTTTAAGGTTTCATTCGCGATAATCATTAAAACCTTTAGAATAAATTATTCAGCTATTTAGAAGTTCAGGTTAAGGAAACATAAAATTTAGGGACTATTGAAACTTAAACGAAAAAAATAAAAAAACATCCCTCAATACGTTATAGATGAGGCGTATAAAAAGACATAAAAATTGTATTTAAAATTCCCAAGAATGTAAATTTTTGCGTAAAAGGTAAAATTACAAAATTAAAAAATAAAGTATCTGTATATATATCTCTTTGTATTTGTGAATTAATACTACATATATAACCAAAATGTAAGTTTTGTAAAATTCAAGATTATAGAAATCGAAAGCTGAACTGTACATGAGATTTGTTGATAAAAGTTAAACGTTTCGAGTTGCGAGTCTTGGCAGCCTGCTTTACATGAGACACCATTGGTGACACTTGTTGACATATAAAGGTAGCAGTAAGCTGCCTCTCTTGTATCATTCGCAAGATCAGTGGAAAACGCTTGAAATCATAATCACACAGTGCAGAATTGAAGAAAAATGTTTTACGCAATTTTATTTTGTGCCATCCTCTCAGCTGTCTCAGCTAAACCTAAGGAACAGGTAATTTACCCATTTGTATTCCTGTTTGTTCCGCTTGACTTTGAAACCTTTGGTCCGTGGTGCCCGAATGCCAAAAAATTTTTCAAACAATTAGTGACAAGATGGCTGGTTCATATCTCGCGCAGAGAATTGCGATCACTATTCTTTCACCTTTTTAAACCGTAACAATTTCCGGATCTGCTAATTTCAACTTATACCAAACTATTATTAGTCCGAAGTATTTTTTTAATAAATGCCACGTGGCTGCTTGTTACCTGGACTAAAATACTTGTAGTTTATGATCTCCAATACATCATTGTGGTCTGAGTCTGATCTGGTCTGAGTGTATATCAATGTGGTCTGACGATGTAGAATACTGTCCATATACCCCCAATTATTAGTTTGGATTGAAAGCAAATAGTAAGACACTGTGTACTAAATGACAAGAAATTAATTAAAGTTTCCCCTCTAAGATCTACATATATAAAAAAGGAAGGCAACTGACAGGCCTAGCCGAAATCACTTAACTTAGAATTTAGAAACAAAAAGTATACACTAAGAAAGGAATTTTGGAAATTTCACTCCTAAGGGTATATAATAGAAAATTAAAGTTTGTATGATTCCTTTGCGTAGATTTTTTTATAAATTAGAAAAGTAGCAAACGACTATGCAAAACACTTGATGGTAGCCGCAGCCCATAGACATCCATCTACAATCACAAATCTGACTAAGATCCTATCTGAGCTTGATACATACATAGATGCGTTGCTACTCCTGAGGACTAAATTGGTCGCCTCGCTTCAAAGTGTAGCCGTCAAATAGATAGATAGATAGATAGATTAGCTTTAAAAAACTTCTTTATTTTCATATTTACAATGATGAAAATCTTAAAACTTATTACAATAAAACATAACCTAAACAATCTAAAGGGAGTCCGTGCCCATGCGACATGGTTCCAAGAACACTAGCTGCATTCCCGCGCTGGGTAGTAATCGCAATTCTTTGCTCTAAATATACGTGTAGATTAAATATTAGCTCCATAATTTTTTAAGGCTATTATAATATAGACTTGTATGTGAACAAAGCCGCGGGTAAAAGGTAGTGTCGTATAAATATTATCATGTATATAAATAAAATAATACATAATAGTTTTATATAATAGGTTTAATTAGATAATAATAAGTTTGCCGTTGTTGCAAAAAGCACTCTATAGGCAACGAACATTTTGATTTAGTGTTAATTTCATAGATAATATTATATTTTAAAGGGGGTAGAGCCGGTAGAGCTCGCCCAGGGCGGCACCACCGCCACCCTCATTACCCG
>DWON01009644.1:0-11265 GCA_018251015.1 Phocides pigmalion okeechobee | reverse complement strand
ACTCTGCGACGGTTAATCGGTGAGTGACCGCTGCCTTGAAATATACCATTATACATTGTGGTGGCGGATTGTTGCAAAGTAGTTTTTAATAACTTAATACCATGGATGTCCGCAAAGTAACGCCTGATAATATTAGCTAATTGCCTAGCTGTTTGAAAGTATATTCTCCCTGTAACGCGGGACCAGAATAACGGTATCTCCTGCCTGTCGTAAAAGGCGACTAAAAGGAGGACGCTTGCCGAAATTTGGCACCTGACCCTTTCGTTGGAAAGGGTTCAGGTGCCTTGAATCTGTCGCTACCTTCAAAGAAAAGAAGAGCGAAGGCCGCACGCGTCGCATGGACCCGCGGGCTGTACCACTCGCTGGCGTCGGGCAAAACCAGCTGGCGGACGACGAACGCAGCGGGAGTTGAGCATGCCGGAGGAATTATCCCGAGCCCCCCACTTAACAGTAGGCGAGGGCTACTATAATTAAGCCGGTGTGCAACCCTGAGTTCAGGTACCGGGTAAAGAGGGTATACCTCGATGCCCGTTTTCCCCCGCCCATAGAGGCTGGGGCGTCCCCCATGATGATGAAAGTTTATAATTTACTAGCGACCCGGCCCAGCTTTATTTAAGTAATAGAGTTTATATTTACTTATATTATTTTATTTTTATACATGCATCCACTTATTACCTAGTTGCAAAAATTAACAATTAGAAACATCTGTTTCCAATAACGACTGAATTCAGTCAATTCAACTAAATATTGAATTAAACTATTTAATTTCTTACCCAATTTACAAAAAAAATTGTTGAAAATAATGAGCAAATCCGTCCGGTACTTTTGAGTTTATCAAGACAGACAGACGCGACGGGGGACTGTTTTATAATATTTAGAGATATGACGTTCCACACCACTCACTCACATGTATACTGCGTCTTCGCTCAATCTTTGCACATTCTCTTAAATAACCTTGCATAATTCGTCATTAACCAATATTTTTTTATATGAGAAGAGTAGCAAACGACCATGCATACCACCTGATATTAAGTAGTCGCAGCCCATAGACATCCACGTACAACCACAAACGCAATTGAAATCCTATTTGAGCTCGAACGTAGATAGGTTGCTACTCCTGTGGACAACTATGGTTGTCTTGCTTCAAAGCCGGCAACCGCACCTCTCCAACCGAAACACAAGTAATGTGTTACGGCTGATTATGAAGGCGGTGGTGGTACCTCTCCAGTCGTACTATAATTCTTCCACCATAAAGGATTTCCACTATTGGTTTTACATCGATGGAATAAATCTTAAAAAATGAGAACTGAGATGATCGTCTCGTTTGCATTGACGGTTTGATGATGATGACGACACAACTCTCACATTTATTCCGCATATGGGCGGGGGCACTGACCGGTCTGATACTGCACCAACACTCTTCTTTTCCTTTTTTTCATGATTACTGTAAGTTTTACGTAACTCACAAATAGTGCAAAGTTCAGTGAGCACAGATACAGTTAGTGTGGTATGTCGTGATATGGAACCCAAAAAACAAAAACGACTTAGGGCTAGTACCATTAGCATCTGTCGACAAATTTCCTCCGCCACCGCAGTTTTGCCGTGACCACGAGCCATGTAACTGTTTCGAAATATCGGCAATCAAAAATCAAGAATCGTTAATCGGTTACCGGTACTTAGTAAAACTCTATGAATTCCGCGACAATTAGTTTTTAAATCATATTTTATTCTTATTCTCTTTGAATCCGTTACAAAACATTCTATGAGCAAAGACAGTTGAATTAATTTTATTTAAGTACAAATAAAGCAGATGGATAATGTAAGTATAACAGAAACACGATTAAAATGAAATTTACTAAGAATATTTAACACAAAACAGAAGAGAATTTAACAAAAGAATCGCGAGATAACTTTGTTAGCCGGTCCGAGAACTTTTCCTTATTCCTTAAACAGATCACTCTCAAATTTATTCCGAACTTATGTTTTGGCACTGATACTTCTGTAACAGATTTCTTTAGTTCGACTTCTAGGACCTGTTATATAGCTAGTGAGTAACGAGAAAACTGTCCATCCATCAACCTATATTTTCTATCTGTTTCGCCGTGACCATGACCCATGCAACTGTTTTGAAATATCGGCAATCAAAAATAAAAAAGTAAAAGTGTGAACACCTGGTACATGGTGTAAAAAATATATAAATTCCACGATAATATTAGTTTAAAATCATACATCAGCGTCTAGTTATCCACAGCTGAGCTGCCTCTCCTAATTAACGTCGCTTCAACTGTTCCTGAAGCCTCCAAAGCTAAATGTTTCTCGTTGTGTTTTTTAAGCTATCAGAACACCTGTAGATTGCCAGAGCTTACATCTTATTACAATGAATATAGTGCCAATCGAGTGACAGTGCCCTTTCTTTCTCTTCGAGTTAAAATTCAAATTCAAATATTTTATTTCATTGTAAGGTATTTACATACACTTAATGAACGTCAAGGGTACAATGTAAAGTCAGTACAACGGCGTTGAGCGCTCTGTTGGCTAAGGTTGACTGGGAGAAAAAAGCCGGCGGAAAAGACACTCCCGTATCAGTCTTCCGACCGATATGGTTAGCACATTGGAATTGCCACATGATAATCCTAAGAAATCTCGATGGGGCAAAAATGTCCTCGAAAAGCGACCACGTCTAGGCAAAAGGAGCACAGGTTTTCCCCTAAACAAGTGGACAGACGACCTTATAAGAATAGCGGGTAGCCGCTGGATAAAGTGAGCACTGAACCGGTTAGAATGGCGGGGTAGGCTAATGTCCAGCAGTGGACGCATATGGGTTGATAGATGAATCCTGAGAAATATATGGGAAGCTTAGTTCGTGTACAGATTTCGTCATTAAGCATTTTGTCGAGCGAAATACTACAAAGAATTTTTACATTTCACTATGTTCAGGTTACTCGTGATTAACTATTTTTAATTACCGATATTTATAACCGGATTTGTGGCTCGTGATCACGGCTAAAGCGATAGTCATGATTAATGAGTACCCGTTACATAGTAAGATGTAAAAATTCCGCGATAATATTACTTTAACATCATATCTCTTCATAGAATGCTGTGGCTGAGATTCCGGTTATAACCAACGAAAGGTTACGTCTTGCCCAAACATGAGTACCCGTTATATAGTAAAGTATAAACTGCGATGATATTAGTTTAAAGGAAGTTGACTGATGCACCCAGAGATCAACGCATAGCGAAAACAACTAAATGTAGACTCCTATATTATTTAGCGTAGGAGAGCATTAAAAAAGGAATTTGAATGTTCCATCTTTCAGGAGGTAAAATTGAGGTTGTATAAAATTTCTTAATTTTGTATTTCCGTAAAAACATTAAACATTCAGACCATTGAACTGCACTTCTCTATTCTACTGCGGTGAGACAAAAGCTGAAACATTGTAAGTTAGTTTCAAACTTTTTCTTACACCTCCTCTTTTTATTTTTCGCGAATTTATTTCCGGGTTTCACAATGTTATATTCCTCGAGGGAGAAACGTAATAGTCGGCATCCATCATGGAAAATTTGCTCCCAAAACAAATGAAATAGTTAAGGAGTTCTGTTTACATTCCATCTCGTACTGTAACGTTTTTTCCGTTTATACTTTGTTACGTAGTAGTTTAACTGTAATTTTCTTGGGTTTATGTATTACTTTATGAATTGGTTCATTTCTTCTTTTTGTAGATTACGGCCAAGCCAATTATTACGGCCGCCATTTTGATGTAAGCCACAAAATCAAAATGGCGTAGCGAGTATCAGTTCATTTAGTTGATGTGGTACGAATCAATCAAATACCGGCGACCCCTCGGCTATATGATTGCTTTTCAATATCCCGCTTTATCTTTATAAGGATTTTCGCCCATTCGTGAAAAGCCAGCGAAACGCGATTAACTTTTGATATAAAAGTAGATTATGTAACTTTGTATGCATCATTTGAGAAATATTTTTACCAACACTACATACTTTACTTTAACAGACGTTTTTCGTTATATTTGTTATCTCACAACTGTTTAGTTTATTAACAGCAGTATTATTTTTGTCGCAAATTTAAGATTGCGCACCACAAATTAACACGACCTCACACCGACACGACACAAGTCGATATTACACTACGACGTAAAAAAAGGCATAGCGACCAGTGTTACAAAGCGAGATACAGTCTTCCATTTTTAAACATGATTACTTCGTGTGGTTTGTTAGAAAACGTATAATACCTTCATTTAATAGTTCTACTACCTATCAAAAATTACGACTCTATCCCAATATTCATACTAGTTGCTAATACACAGAATGTTTACATCAATAATATAAATCGCAATGAATACAGGATTCGTTTTTCAAATTCATAAGTTGAATATGAATAGGCTTTTCTCTAAAGCACGAAATGGATGTTTATATTTAAAACAGGCCAGTTATAATTTTGTATTATTTTTAAAAAACGACTGCGGTGCTTATATACTACATCGAGTTAGCATTACGGGAGGCGGCACTAAACTGGAGCTGTATTCTCTAGACTGAAGAAGCGCCGACCATTCAGAGAAATATAGGATTTTTAGCATCAGTATAAGACGTATAATACAGGTGTGTACAAGCCGCGAGCGCGTTGCGCCAAGTAATAGATAGCAGTGTGGTACCCCTCAGAGAAAGTGTGAAAAACCCATTTATCCATATTTCATATTATTCTAAAATATATTTTACTATGCACCGAATACTCACGATTAACGGATTTATATTTATTTGCCGATATTTTGAAACAGTTGCAAGGCTCATGGTGACGGCTATACTGCGGTGGCAGGGGAAACTCTTGACAGATACTCTAAAATGTCACTGTAATTCAAGTATTGTCAAACTTAGTGTATCATAGTTAAATAGTAAATTGCAAAAGTGTAAATACTTTTTTTTTATTTCATCAAATATATTCACATATCATAGAATGTTGTTAATAAATACTGTCAATGAACGCATGTTATTGAAAAATGTATTTTTGTAATATCGCACACAAAGAATAGCAATCATTACTCAAGTATTTGAAAGTATTTGAAAGGTGGTAGAGCCGTTAGCTCGCCCGGGGCGGCACCACCGCCAGCCTCATAACCCGCCGTCAAGCAAAATGTTCTACATGTATTGTGTTCCGGTTGGGGAGGTGTGGTTGCCGGATACACATTATTAGAGGCGAACATCTTAGTCCTCAAGAGTAGAAATGCATCCGTGTCCATCGTTAAATAGAACTTCTGTTCTATTTGAAAATGGACGTGGTTGTCCATGGGCTGCAGCGACCACTTCACATCAGGTGGCCCGTTTCTTACTCTTTCGTAATAAAAAAAAAATAGCAATCATTATTCAAGTAAACAGCAGCCGCTCCGCAACCGAAATACAAGAGTTCATGGCACATTAGATAGACATTGGTACTTCCCCGCTCATACTAGTTCAACCACCTGGTAAACTTAACGACGATATTGTCTTGATATCTAGCAATATTATCATCATTATTATGTTTGCGTCAACGAAAAAAACTCTCGTTTCAAGATTTATTACCGGGTCCCGAAGGGTTAGGTAATGAAAAATTCAGGGGCTTTCCCGAATACCACCCTTAACCTTAAAATTCCGTAATAATAGGGGTTGCGTTCTTAATATGGATCGTCATTATGTGTTATTTATAGCTATGGTTATTAGTAGTTAATGTTAATCCATCCATCAGCCTCTACGTGTCCACTGCTGGACTTTGGCCTACCCCAGGTGCCGCCACTCTGACCGGTTCTGTGCCCTCTGCATCGAGCGGTTACTCGCTACCTTTATCAAGTCGTTGGTCCACCTAGTTGGGGGACGCCCTGTGCTCCTTTTGCCTAGACGTGGTCGCCACTCGAGGACATTTTTGCCCCATCGATTGTTGTTTATATCATATAGTTAATCTAATGTTTATTATCATCATTTAGGTACTAGCAAAGAGGGTTAACGTCAAGGTCACGATGGACGTTAGGTAATCATTATCAGGGACATCCCAACCTTTTTGGGTAACAAAGTAGGAGTCTCCAGGTAAACCCTCGCTTAAGTAGCCGCGTCATCTGGCCTTCTGACTGTTCTTCACAATTCAGCTTGACATGGGACTCTTCAAGAAGAGAAGAGAGCTCCATCAAAGCAGGCGGTACTGGTGAATCCTCTGATGTTGCATTTATCTATAAGCGAGTGAGTATTCCATTAGGTGGCCCTTTTCATCAGGTTTATTTATAAGAATGGCCTACGTAGAATTTTTAACTAAAATGGTCACCTTGCTTTAGTATCCCCGTCATCTGGACTTCTGACCGTTCTCCACAATTCAGTTTTCACATTCACCCTTACATACGTACCGGCATATACAAGTGAAACGGACTTCCTCCTAAGATATTTAATTAACTCTATGACAAGGGACTTTTCAACATAGGTGCAATTAGAGATCCCTTTCAAAACCGGCGATGGGTCGGTGGTGCTGAAGCCTTTTGGTGTTGTAAATCTGTCAGTAATGGTGAATGCTTTCCATCAGGTGCCTCAACTGCTTTTTCTTTAGGCTTATCGATAAAAAGTATAACTGTACACGAAAAGAAAACCTCTCCAACCGAAACACAAAAATATCTTTTCGACGGAGTATGAAGACAGCTGTGGTATCTCCCCGATACTTTTATCAACCCGGAATAATGTTTATACATGTTGTACCTTTTAAATTCACATTCATTTTTACTGTTTACTTGTTAAGTATACCTTACTTAATTTAATAATTACTTGTGGGCAAGAGACGGGTCTACCGCAAACCAAATCTTGCGTATCTTAATTACGTTCGCACCCTAATTAAGTTTCATCCTTTGTGAATATTAATATTTGGACGGACACATAAATGTGCCGTGAGAGCCTAGATAGGTTTTAAGATGTCACGGATACAAGCTGATGAAGCCAACTATGCTAGGCTAGCCTCACAAGCCACCTTGACCAGCCTATTCAGATATTGATATTCATATATTCAGATGTGTGTTCGGATTTAAACGTATGTATTTAGTATAGTAAAAGTAAATGAATTAAATAGTCTCTTTGACATTGAATAGCACCTATCACGTCTTTTTACCATTACCAATGCTTTAGTAGTGGAGAACGACATTAAGATTTAAGACCGCCCGCCCTCTAGCCTGACAAGCCAGCCGAGACATTTTAGCAACAAACCAGGTAGCCCAGCCTAGACATTCAAGCTAACTAGGCAAGCTAGGTTATTGAATCCGTTTTGCCTTGTACCAAATTTGTATCTTCCACTTTCAATGTGACGTCGTATATCATCGTAACGTATGTGAGTTACTAGGGCGACATAAAGAGTGACGATTGCTTTAAATCATAATGCAAGGAAAAAACCAACAAATCTACGTTTAGGTCATCTATGGTACTCCTGCAGCCCATTGTTATCTGAAATCCGGTCTCGGGTCGCAGATACGTTGCTACTCTTGAGTACTAAGACGGTTTCCTCGTTTAAGTGTTCCACCTTTCGCAAAACACAAGTATTGCTGTCCGACGAATTTTGATTACGATATTACCAACCCGATTCGTCTATACTTCTATCACGTAACTCCTAAACAACCCATACAAAATTTACCTTTAAAAATTCCCATTTCGAATCACACATAATATTTATTATCGTCAATCATTCCCATTTACACTCCATTAAGTTTTGCTCACAAATGTACTCTTCGCTCCGCTAAACAAATGCGCACAATCAGAAGAACAAAGGACCTGTTCGTTCGTCCATTCTGATGGGAATACCTTAAAGAATTAATTAATTGACGACCCTTTTGGTTTTCTACGTATAGTAGGGTCATAGACTACGAATGAACAGACGAGACTATAAAGTGACATATTTTTACCGCCGGCTTTTTTCTCCCGGTCTACCTTAGCCAACAGGCGCTCAAAGCCGATGTATTGATTTTACACTTTACCCTTGACGTTCATTAAATGTATGTAATATACCTTACAATGAAATAAAATATTTGAATTTGAATTTGAAAACAACACATACAAAAATAGAATTATATAGAAAACATAATGTTAAAAATTAAGCAAAGTTATACAAGAACTCAGTATATTAAGTGGAAAACCGGTAGCTGAGTTAAGATAAACCTTTATTGCTGCCACCAGTGCATTTGAATTTGAATTTTATATATAGTTGAAAAAGAAACAAACATACGTCGTTAAAATTTAAAAACAAAATAATAATAATAATCTTAAAAGTAAAGTGCTGCATCTGGATCTCTGTTCCTGGGATTCATTCCCAGGATGCTGGCAATGTCATCGTTGTATAGCTAAGCTAATTTTCTGTACGAAGTAAAAAAATTTTTACGCGAGGTGCAAGATGCAAACGAGCATGCAGACCACTTGATGGTAAATTGCTGCAGTCCATGGATATCGATATACAACCTCACATAAAAATGAAGTTCTAACAGGATTCGTATGTTGATGCGTTGTTAATCCTAAGGACTGATATGGTCGTCTGTACCACCATCGCGTCCACAATCCGCTGTCAGTTATTGTGTTTTGATTGGAAAAGCGCGGTGGCCGACTTATAAGTGAGGTGAGTATCTCAGACCTCGGGAGTAGTAAGGCATCTATGCACGATGTCATTATTTGCTCATTCTTTTAACAACAAGTTCGTCTTCAAATAGCTGGACGGATTTCCCTTAATCATAGCTAAGAACACTGTTGATCAAGTCTCCTTACGAACGAAAAAACTAAATTAAAATCGATTCTATTTAAGAGCTACGTGACTACAGATAGAGACAGACAGACCCGTCAAACGAACACCCTTTTCTTGCATCGGGACCTAAAAGAGATACATGATGAAAAATATCTAAATCTATGGATAGAACAAAAGGTTTTCTGAGTAGTTGACTCTACTAATGTAAGGCAATTTAATACGTAGTGCGATTCAAGCGGCCATGAAAATGATTTATCAAAGAATAAACTTGAAACAGAGGGACAGAAAACTCTGGCGATTATTTTACATTTAATTTGTAAACTTAAAGTTTTTTAAATTTGGTTAGTTAATTAGTAAACCAGCGTTCAGGCTTTCTGATGTTAAATAGTTTCTGCAGCCCATGGAAATCTACATCCAATCACAAACAAGAAAAAAGGCCTGCTTGACATCGTGCATAGATGAGTTGCTTTTTCGCCTCCTGAGGACTGAGGTGGGCGCCTCACTTGCAAATATAAATTGGAACATGTGCCGCTCTCCAATCGAAGCGCAAGAACTGCTTTACGTTATACTTCCCCAGTTGACCTGTTGTTCTATTCCCTTGAAGATATTGATGTTATCTTATAGCTTATAGTAGAACAAGCGTATAAAACTCGCTCTAGATTTCGGAATTCATTAGTACTTGCGTTTCGCGTAATATGAAATTAAAATCATATATCAAGTTTGTGTATAGCTTTATTAATACCACACGAAAACTTTGTCATGGTTTTAGGTTCGTTTAGTCTGCTTACAAACGAAGTACTGTTAGCGCGATTTCGTTCAATATATTTTATCAAGATCATCATTCAATTCATCCATCGATCATCATTCCTATTGCTGAATACGGGTCTTCTGACCAAGTGTGGACTTTATACGTTCAGTCGGCTTACAAACAAAATCATTATCATCTATTATTGTCTTATTGGTGAACGTGGGACGTCTGACCATGGGTGAACTTTAAACGATTAGTCTGCTTTCAAACGAGGTACTATTAACCTAAATTTGTTTCAAAGTACTTTATCAACATATCAATGTACTTTATTGCCGAATATGGGTCTTTTGATCAAGTATGGGCTTTATATGTTCAGTCTGCTTTCAAACAAAGGAAAATTGGTGTGATTTCATTTCAGTATATTTTGTCATTATCATCAATCCATCACTGTCTTATTGTAGAGCACAGTTCTCCTGACCAAGTGTGAACTTCATCCGTTCAGCCACATATCGAAGCGTGTAAGAATTGCCATAAGAAGCTCATTCTTTCTTCCATGTAGTAAATTAGATCTTTTCTATCTTTCGACTTTCAAGAGTTTTTTTTGCAAGTATATTTTGGCAAGTTAATTTTACTGCATAAGCCCACAGTCAGTTACCCTGAGCCCAAGATTTATTACAAGATGAGAAAATTGGCGAACCATCGATCTTTCTGTTTGAAATGAAAGATGGGTATGTTACAAGATAAGCAACCTTGGCTCAGACAAGGGATGAAGATCACGTCCACGATCAAGGACATATTTAGTCAGAGGTACAGGTCACACTAACAGTAAAACGGCACATGTTTCGAATCACGAAACGAATAATTAACAAGATGTTAGAAAAATAGTTCCACCTCCGTTCCACTTCAAAAAAAACGATAATCCTGTGTGACTTCTTGCAATTTTATTGACGATGTCAGAAGCAGCAATGTGTGACTGAGATGACTACGATGATTAAGTTGATTAGATGAATTGAGAGAGTCATTTCGCTTGTAAGTGTAACTGGCAACCGCATCTCGCCAGCCGAAATTCAACTGTTTTACGACTGATTATGACGATGGCTGTGATACCCTACCGGTCAAATTATAGTTCTAGGCAACATTTATCAAAAGTATCGTAGATCAACTTGATTATTTTTAAGTTTCATTTAAATTTTATTGTGTATCATTTATGTCTCGATATCATATTAACGTCTTTTAAACTTTGTAATAAACAAAGACACTTGAAAATCATCACTGCTTTATGATATAAAGTTTTTTTTTTTGCTTTGCTCCTTTCTTTATTAAATTCCTTATAAATTAATTATCAATAAAATATTAAATTATAAGCTTATTTTAAGATAACATTTGTTTCGTTGATGGTACGACAAGCGCCTACATAGGCTTCTGTTCCAATTGTGAAAGATTTTCCAGTATTTACACATTTCTCAGGAATCTGTTACTTCAAAGATCAATGCGGGCTGTCTCAGAATAGGCAATTATTCTTCAAAGAATAAAATTTGAGGCTATAAAAGAAAAGGCAGATTATGCATGGAAGCACTTAATTGCAAAAATACGAAACGTTGATGCGTTACAAACGACACTGTGTTTGAATGGTAACAAAAATAAGCTTTATTGTCAATAATTAGCTGTATACTGTGTAATGTTTATTCATCAAGGACTGCTTTAAAAAGAGTGCCGAGAGTTTTTTTCCGCCGGCTTTTTTCTCCCGGTCTACCTTAGCCAACAGGCGCTCAAAGCC
>DWON01009643.1:0-11266 GCA_018251015.1 Phocides pigmalion okeechobee | reverse complement strand
GGGTACGACCTGGGAGAGCCCATATGCCAAGGAGAAGTCATACGCAGTTCTTCCGGCAAAGTCAGTGGTTCGGGACCATATACTACATTAAAATGCGTAGAGTGCTTTCATAATATCTATTTTTAATTGTTTAATTTTTATAATGTTACAAAAACATGAAATAACATGTTTTTTGCAACATTATAAAATAAAACAGTTGTTTGTAGCTGTTTGGTTGGTGAAAACAACAAACAACAAATGCACCCAGCACGATGATCGACCCACTGCGCATCGTCGACTTAATGGAAGCTCAGCTTAGTGTAAAGTTCTACTTAGATGGAGGTCGCATGCCTGCTTCGAGATACGCAGACGTACACATGTTGGAATAGTTGAAGTACAGTTATGCGCGTACGTTTAGAAACTTTGAATTTGGAGATTGCATCTGTCGGCCTGGACGCGATTGGTCAGTTGTTGCCAGGCGGTCGCACACGTAGCGAGCACGCAGCGAGCACGTAGCGTTTCTAACACTGAGGAGTATCCTGCTTGCGTATGCGCTGCGGCCGCGGGCGCAGGCGGAATCACAATCGACACTCTCGGTAATAACTCGTCGAACGTCGCGCTACGGAATCGACAAGTAGGCTGCGCACGCATGCGCACTCGCTCTTTGTTAGAAAACCTTGGCCGCGAAGGTCGGAACTATTTCTGGTAATGCAGTCATCATATTGAGTTTATTTTTTAACCGACGCTGACCAACCAGTAGACAGAAAACCGGATAATAAGTCCTTTCGCCTGTGAATCGTAAATATAGTGATGTCGCAAATTACTTCAACAAGAAGACAATATGTTACGAAAGTCGCAACAAAAGATAAATATGATATTCGTAAATACGCCACATCCTCGAATGCACAGGGATATAAAAATTCAATTCCACTTATTTCCACTAGATAACTCATGACTTATAATAAAATAAGAAAAATAATGACCGTATAATACACGAATATGCCACGTGGTAGAACCTACATGATTCGATCGGGGAGGTACCACCGACACACCAATTTCTAGAGTAAAACAGTTCAGTATACACTTCGATCGAAATGTGTGGCTAGCTAAATTTCGTTTAAGGCGATTATCTTAGTCCTCAGGATTGGCAACACACATTTAATCGACTCGAGTAGGATCTCTATTCAACTACATGTACCTACAGATGCCCACGTACAGAAAGTGCAATGAACATTGACATTGATTGATGTTAAAGGTACCTATTCCTGCTTCATATCAGAATTGTTAATCGCTGCTGTGTTTTAGGACAGACTCTTAATCTTATCGGGAGCAGTGCAGCTGTGGCCGACATCAGGTACTGCTCGCAAACTATTTGGGAATTAATATAGATGTGCATGGATTGAAATTATTATTCAGTAAGGTGCAAAGGCAGCATTGCTTCCTACTTCAATTCCATAAAATTGTAACTGTAAGTACATATTAATAAAATTGTGCAATTACAGTACATAATTCGCAATAAACGTTTGCCATCAAACAGTTTATTTTCGATATTAAGGTAAACCATATACGTATGTATATACCTCATTAAGGTAAATTAAATAATAAATGCTTATATGAGAGTCCTTGTACGAGCGAATAAGTCATAAATAAATGTATGGCAGTGTCATCAGATGCTTAAAGTGTTTTAAATGGTTAATACACCGTTAAATTGTTGATCAACAACGTAGCGCCTTAAGTATGAAGCCATCTGTTTATTCGGCACAAAAAATGAATGAGAGTAGGCAGGATAGAGTCCATAAGATATTCATGCGATTCATGAAATCGTTACGCCAGTGTCGCCATTATTCAGATGCGATCGCTCGCGTCAATCATTGCTCACCTCGGACCCAAAATCCATCACCTATCAGGCCTCCATCCAAACGAAATTAAACTACATCTTATGGAAATAGTGATTCAATTCCGTTGATCGTGGTTTCAAGATTTTTTCAGTATGCAAGTGTAGCCGGTGGCTGGAGACAACAATATTTAATAGGTCCATAGTAATGAGCAGCGGGTGACGGACACTGCATCAATATGTATTTATTTAAATTTATTACAATTGCCACTAAATAAACTCTTGTTCACACTTAACTATTCTGTTGTCCTTTTTATTCTGTAATCTGAATAAATCACCAATTTATTATTTACAATACCATGTAAATAAGATACGATTTAAAACAATAAATTTTGATATTTTTTCCGACTTCATATTTAATTTGTAAAGATGTTTGATATGAGTACCTACTCAAATAGGAAAAAATATAAGTGAATTGGCATGTTCCTTATTGTACAAGTACCCACACAATTAGCAGAAGAGAAATTACATATTTGGGCGTGATTGGCAATGCTATTAGCTGCAAAATATTCCTAACATATTGATGCAAAAAGCAGAAGTGTTTTAATAGTTCGGGTTATAATGATCAGTAAAAAACGCAAAAACATAACCTTTGCAGATAACTTTCAATACAGTAATTACAAATACGAGTGATTTTTACTGTTAAAGAGCCTGTGAACTGCGTACTGGATTGCAAGATTGTCTGCAAATTTGTTGTTATATCTAAAAAAAGTAAAAACGTAATCATTGCTTTAAATATTATCAAACTAAGTCCCCCGTCGCGTCTGTCTATCTGTCTGTTCATGATAAACTCAAAAAGTATTGGACGGATTTTCTTACAGTTTTCAACAACAGGTAGGATGATTTCTGATGGAGGCATAATAAGTTATTTTTTGTAAATTGTAAGGAAATAATTATTGCAACTTGGTAATGACTAGATGCACGGATGAAAGAAAAATAATGTAAGTAAATATAAACTGTATTACCCGAGCGAAGCTGGGCCGGGCCGCTAGTAGCACTATAATATATTGTAAGTTAAGTTTACGTATAAACGTAAACTCTCGAAACAAAAGCATCATGAGAAGCGAGCGAGCGACGTTGAGAGCCACGCGAGCGGATGCGCTAAATAATTCATTAATTTGCGTCCATCGTTCGTAATATTTGGATCTGTTTTTGCGCCCAACTACCGGCCCGTGTCGTTTTACATATAATACATACATACATACGTAAATACAATGCTAATTTGACCCCAGGTGGGCACAGAGCCAAGTCATGTTTTGGAGGCGTTTTTAGGCGACAATTAACGGCTACTTTGAAAACTAATAAAGTCTGAAAGTTGTTTTATGTTATCTTATTTATTCTTGCAATTAATAACATTGATCTAAACTATTTCGTATATAATTAATATTATTAATTGATAAAAAAACTTAAAAACTAACAGGGCGAACACATTGAATATTTTTACCTTCACTTTTTAACAAACCTGATTATTTACTCTAGTATTCAATGTAAGATTATTTTTATAATGGGCGCTTCTATCTCCCATATAGACTACTAAGTGTTAAATGATTATACCGCCCTTGTACACTGATGGCTGAATATATTATGTGTGCCGTCTGTGCTCAATCACAGATACGCTGAGCAAACAATAATTATAAGGCAAAAGAGATGTGCCGATGTCACCGCTTACAGCTAAGGAAAACCACTCGATACTTCACCTTCGAACTAAACCTATACCCTTAACAAAATAAATTTAAACTTATGATCCTGGTTGCCAGTGCTCCCACATTAATATTATAATTTACATTCCTTACACGAGGCATGGTTATACTGTAACTATGCAATATTATTATAGATACCTATCGATTTACTAATGAAACAACAACAATCAAATCAAATCAAACACATGCAATTGGTTATGTTTGATTTATGATGCGACTAATCAAAGCAAAATACATAATATATCATGTAAAACCAAGTTTATTGAACAATAAACATCCTTGCAATTCAGAACACAATTCACAGCAATAAAACTAAGATAATTCAGAGAAAGTAATTTGTATGCTTTAACCCAGTGTGTCCCAGTGCCACTTGGCAAGGGCGCTCGCTGACAATTGACTTCACACCAGATAAGATCACCTCGCAACTCCTCGTAATAGACTATGTGAACTAGCAAATCGGACAATTACTATATTCACCTGTGTAGAGTTGTAAGTTCGTATTTTAACACTTTCACTACATTTAATAATAGTAGCGCAGCAAACAAGCGCGCAGCAAACAAACTTGTCACTCTAGGTGGTCCCTGCAGCCTACATATAAAACTAATCCAACCTGAATTACTATCTGAGGTTACATGTTGGCATGCTGAAAGTAGATTAGAAACATTAAAAGGTAAAAATATAGTTCCATTATATATTCTATGTGCATTCTGCATCAAACACTCTACATGATATGTCGGTACTTTTGAGGACTAAGACGGTCGCCTCGCTTTAAAGTATACCCGGCATCCGAAATACAAGAATTGCTTCACGTTAGGTCATGTGTGCGACGGTATAGTCTCCAGACGAAGTAAAGTTCTACCTGTAAAACAGGTTTATTTTAATATGATGTAATGTCAAAAGCCACGGAAAATTCTGCATTTCACCAAAATAGTAATCTAGCAATAAGCCCAAGATATGTGAAATGATCCACACTCTCCATGGAATTCAGTATAGTGGTGCTACATAGAACAGGATGTATTATTACTCCTAGTAATTAAGATTCAATCTACCAACCAGAAAACAGTAACTAGAAATGGCGGTGGTGCCGCTGTAGGCTCAAAGCTCTACCACCCTCACACACAGTCCCACGCTAGTATTCTGTGTTATGTGACGCAAATGTGATTAGCTTTGGGTGCATGTGTGTAGCCTCACACATAAGCACCCAAAATTAATCTGTCTCAGTCTTGTTAAACTAGCCTTGATAGATACCCATTATAACATTGATCAGGATCTCATAATGAAGCAATAGGTATAGTGGCAAGAGAAATTTATCTTTATTTGTTAGGGCGTTTTTATTATTTTAAACCGAAGTGTTATAGTAAGAGAGGACGTCATAATTTCCTCACGGTTTCCCCCATCCCGGGCCGCTCGCACGGCGCCGCCGCCAGGAAGCCACGTCCGCTACCTACGTGCTGCTCGCCACTCCTCGTGCAGCGCTAGCAGTCACGACACTTGATATTGTCACATAATCCGAGAACTAAACCCAAATTTGGGTGATTTTGTGCAACCTGTGCACATTCAATTCTTACCTTCCATCGACATCAACTGAACTCATAGCCTTCCTCCACAGTCCAGTTTTGCACGATCTTATACAAGCATAATATAAAAGCATTCTTCCTGTGGTATTTCATGAATGCTAAGATTTGGAATTCTTCAAAAAAAGAACTTTTCCAAAAGCAGCGGAGCATTGACGACTCCTCCGCATTCAATTAATTCCATATACCTGTGAGCGTTTGCAGCTAATAGCATAAGGTATCAAATAAAATAAAATGCGTTTATTTCGTATAAGCTAACAATATAAAAATCTTCTTTTCGACTAAGAAAACTACCAGTTCAGAATAAAGGAAACAAACCGACAGCAAAGTCAACGAACTTTTTTTTTTTTTTATTATTACCAGTAGCAATACCAGAGCTCTTTGGTACCGATTAGTAATAATAAGTTAAACTCCGGTTTATTGTTAACTGCCACACAGCATCATAACAATATAAGCAGTAATATTGTCATCGATCAAGACCAGTCAGTCGGCGTGGAGCGGCGCGGGCGCACGCACTCGCGCGACGCGTCGCCGCTCGGCTCCTCGTCAGCCTGCGAGGATACGAAAGCTTCAAGGCTTATAACAAAACACATAATCCATTTGCTCTGTAACATATATGCAGACACTGCGTATGAATTTAATTCTCACCAAATATATTATACACCGTATCACAAGAATTGTAAGAACCTTCTATTGTATGGTAAACTACTGTGATATAAAAGCATACAATAAATTTTAATCAAAACCAAAATCAAAATAATTTAATTTAATTAAACTTTATTGAACATCGAAAATAACAATTCGTATGTGACAAAACATCCATAATTGCAACTGATAAATTCGCCAAGTATCAAAACCCATATCGCTCTGATCTCGCACAAAAACGTATCTTCGAAAAGAATGCAATGTTGAGCAAAATCGCTGACGTCGAGAGTCCCGCGCATGCGTCACGCATAACAATCTCCGGAATACGCTGGATCTGAAAACTGCGTGCACGAGAAAAACTGCATTAATCCCGAAGACACGGGTAATCGAGCGCAGTGCTGAATTTTGATAATGACCATTTCTTGTTCACTTTTGGTCACCTGACAGACGATCGTCGATACATAGTGCAATACCGCAACAAAGATTATACAAATACAGAAGTACCAGTGTAACATACTAACGGCTTATTTAGGCTTCCTTTAATTAGTGTCATTTTAACCGCTCCGATGCACGCAATTGCTTCCTACTATTACGTTCAACTCGCAAAAATTATTGGTCCTTTGAACATGTTCAGCTGTCTTCATTACTCCCTGAGTCTTAGCACCAGAGTAATGTTTATAGGGTGATAGTACTTCTCTGCTACCCAGATCAACATTGGCAAAATATTTTGCTTCCATACTTCCGATTTCAGAATCACATATTCACGTGAAAATATTTATTTATAACTTCATATTGATTTTACTACCATATCAGCGTATTGCTACTTCTTTAGAGTAAATACCCCTTCCGAAATGAATAAAAATGGAAAAAGATTTAGGTTCAGGATTAGATTTAAAGGACTTTACTCCTAAATAAAATCAGGTTTTAACTCCGCGACGTCTGTTTTGTACTATGTTGAACTACTACCTGTTTAAATCATGGGTGTCAGGAACAAAAAGAGTCGCACGTTATGCAGCGCGTGAGCAAGTAACGTGACGTCACGTAAGGCCGGGTTTCCGGTGCGGGATGGCGGGATGGCAAGATAAGGGAGGACGCGCCGCGCCGAGCGACGGCAGGAAGCGTGTACTCGTAGCCAAATCCCGCGCCGCTAGCTTTGCTACCTCATGAAAGGATGTGACTCAGAAGAAATATTTTATAGGAATAAACAATTAAGTTAAAGTACTTTCTACCCTCATAGCCTCATAGTATTTTTTTATTCTCAAAGTCTACGATCTTGCCACTTAAGCCAAACCCTTAAATCTTCAACAAGTATTTAAATGAATTTATGCCTTTAACTTCAAACCGAAATCTTTAACATGGCATACTCTAGGAACACATTGATACTATAATACTTCAATAGATTCAATTTGACGTCAGATGTATCTGCTCCTGTAAAGAACCAATAGAGAAAATATAGCTGATGCCAAAACAATAATGTATCCTTTTCTGAGGTTATATTATAAGTCAATATCATAAAATGTCTCACAGAAAAAGTCAACTATAAAAATAACACAGTCAAGACATTAAAGGAACATTCATATGTAATGCTGCTTCTAAATAACGTTTAAACAAGCTATGTAGCATCGGTTGGCGATGAGAACGCCATACACACGGCCCGTAATCGCTCCGCGGCACCGCTACGACACAACAATACGCCATATACCACTCGCCCGGAATTGGGATTTGCATATAATTCTTATTAAGACACCACGCGGCTCCTACTGACCGCAACACTAATTAGACAATTTGCCTATCCACTTGCTGAACACTGTCCCCCACCGCGTAACCACCGAAGCCTCAACCGCCGGAGACATCGACGTATCAATAGCGCTCTAATCTCGAAGTCGTAAGACGCATTTCGGCGGGACCTCCTCCGAGTCTTAGCGGTGCAAAGTAAGACATCGGCGGAATGGCTGATTACCATTGTAATGTATGCTAAGCGGCTGCGACCGCGACAATTAGGCTAGGGATGTGCCGGCCACGGCCGCGGTCGTGTCTCCGCACCGTCACGCTGAATTGCGAACAGCAATTAGTGCTGATCGCGTCCAGTGCCGCTCGTTCGATCACGACCGCATCTAATATGCTCGAGATGTTCAGCGTCGCGATGAATGCTAAGGGAAGGGAAATGCATACCGATTCCCTACTAGGTAATTTTTAATGATACGTGGGTGCGACGGCGGAGGATGTTAAGTTATCATTTCGGAACAGAATTTCCAATTCAAACCACGTTATTAATAAGGAGAGGCCGCTCGTGATCGGCTCCCTCTCCTACGCCGGAGCCACGAACAAAATAGTCGAAAAAGGTAAGCGCGCGGTCGTGACGGGAATGTCGCTGAAGTTATGTATTTTAGGTCGCACTCATTGTATTTTAAACCGCCATTGTTTCGTATTTCGCGCCTGCACAGAATGCGCCTGCGCCTGCGGCTCGAGCGCTGCGGTCCAAGGAACGTCCATCAAAATTATATCGACCTAAAAACACTCACCGTTTTACCGTTTGGAACTCAAAGCTAACGAAATGTCAGGAGCAAGGAGTGGTGGCGTCTATTGTAGGCATAGCATTATGCAACGAATAGTGTGGGTCGTAAGGTTGACGTGCGTAACACGAAGCTATCGAGGCTCCCGAACGTGCGGGGGGGCGGCGCGGGCGCACGTGGCCGCCGCCTCTCCCACGGTCCGCGATTGATTAACGGTGCGGTTCGCGCTAACCGCTACCGACGTGAGAATTCGCTACGAGCTAATATGCGAGCCCACCACATTCGGGCCGTGTCGTCCCCGCGTGACAGAACTGCAAGCTCCGCGGCCGCCGCTGGCGCCGCACACCCGCACTCGTGAGATCGCAACCCGACATGCTTCTTTCCTGATATAATGAATGTTGATAGGCTCATGACACATCCGTGAATCATTTGCGAACGATACACATCTTTAAAACTGCCGAGTACCTGTTTTATTCATGCGGTACCATGCTTTGAATAGCGTTATTTCATTCAAGAATGCATTATGTCCAACTCGAAGTCAATCATGTAATCCCAAAATAAGGGTTTGCGAGGCTCTTTACTTTTTATCGTATGATTGTCTTCAAGGAGAGCTCTTCCCCGTTCCCAGGCTTCCCGGCCGCTATCGCGTCGGCATCGCGCGCGCGTCCCGCCGTCATCAGCTCTGTCTATGCCGTGCCATGTCTTCGATCGCCATCTTCTCTGTACTATTAATAAAACCTCTTTGACTATAAACATACATTCAAAACTACTCACTGACATCTCTCCTTGTCTTCTGTTATAAACCCTCATAAGTTTTTAAAAACATTACATACTACCGATACAGATATTATCATGCAATCATCAATGTATAAATTTAAGGCCTTAAAGAATAAATATAGTAAATCCGATTACTTGATGAATTTTGAATATTTGAATTTTATAATAATATTTTCTCTGAGTTAAATCACGTTTGCGTCTTTTTTAGCTGTTCAATGTCATAACCCCTATACGTGTCCTATAAATATACGATGGTTACATCGGTTACGTAATGTTTTTTTTATTCCATGCAAGTCCGTCAATTTTTATTCATGCATTAAAATATCGTTATGAGCAAGGCGACGACTCGTCTGGATTTTAGTTTTAAATATGTATTTCACAATATTCTGTTCGTCAAGCACATTACGGGCGACGTGATAGATAGAAGAGCGTACATTTATAATACAGTCTGATACTTGAATTTCCATACAAGTAGATTCTTTAATAGATGCATAAACATGTCTAAACACTTGTGAGCTTGTGGCTATGCGCCCAAACTAAATAGGTAGCGCCGCAGGGCAAAGTAGCTCTGCAAATATGATTCTATACTAAATTGATAAATAATCTAACAAAGCTTTTGCAAAGAATAAATGCTTTCTTTCTAAAATTATATTGAAATCTCGGTGCTAATTATTTTGATTATTATATAATAAAGATCGTCTCAAACCTATAAATCATATGTACTTTAGTTATTATATAACTTGAAAAAGCTTCAGTTACGCCATGTATTCATAAAACAGATATGTATTTTATGAGTTTCTTTTGCCCCCTGGTCTACACCTTTCGAGCCGGTGGTTAATTTTGACATTCAAAGCGAATTATATGAGTTTATGTGAAAAATATATATTTTGGTTTGATTTTGTTTGACATATCTAACAAGATCTCCTTAACAAGCGGCGTGAATGGAATTAGCACCGAGTTGTGGCATTCATATTCATCTGTAGTGCGTCTCGTCTCAATTACAATCGCGCGGTCGTTTCATGCAATCAGCGACCGGCCAGCGCCAGATCCTTGTCGACACTTCGCTAACAGTATTCATATCTTCAAATTCTCGCGATTCTACCCGCGTCATCTCAATCTCATACTTCACCGAACTCATCCACGTGATCAAAAGTACCCTATATTATTATTTATGTAGGTACCATCTATAACAACTTTTTATTGTAAAAAGTTTTCGTGAAAATCTCATCTAAATCGATTCCACCGTTTTTATTATCAGCAACAAAAAACATACGTAAATTTAAAAAGATATTTTACTGATGCGTGTACACAAATAAGTGTAGAAGCTTATTTTGAAACGGGCCCTTCAATTTTAGTAATAAAATAAATTATGTAATTAGAATAGGCTGTTTAGATAGGAAAATATATTATTTTTTACTCTTTAGCATATCACTAAACAATATTTCAAGTTTCGAAAAGGTAAACCTCTTTTTTGTTCTAATCCATACTTATTTCTACATTGTAACAAAAGCGTTAATTTCCGCCATATTCTGGTTTATAGTAAAGTTAGCGATAGGTATTTATATAAAGCATTTCAACTTACTCTTGCCTCATGTAGGGTCCCTCCTTTTCAGGTTTAATTACAGATATCATCGATGGGATATGATTTCTTACCGGGCTGAACCATAGCCTAACCCTACAATATTGCGATTCTAAACTGATAATTGTTAGTGTCGACATGAGAGTGTGTCGGCGAGTGTCCGCGACAGCCAAGTCTTCGCTATCGCTTCCAATCTGACAATTACGCCGCTTTTGATTCATTTGTCGCTTACACACACACGTCCGAGAGTAACACCGGTGAGCTATACGCTGCTAATGTAAATTACTTCTGAGATCCGCGTCTGATTTATCTTATGTACTCAATGCTGTAAACTCTGAAATAATAGTTGCTATACTGTAAGTGACTATATTGTATTCTCTTACACACGTAGGTATAATAACATAATATATCGATGTAGGACAGTTTTACAAACAACATTTTAATTTAACATAACGTACGATGTTTATTACATTTGTCGGAGAGGTCAATAGTACGGGAGTTGTATTGATAAACGAGCCGCAAGCGTTATCGGGGCAAGATGGCGCTTCGACAGAGTCTAGGTGGTGCTGTGCTCGGCGGAGTCGCTTACTGAACGGCAAGCCGCT
>DWON01009642.1:0-11267 GCA_018251015.1 Phocides pigmalion okeechobee | reverse complement strand
CTATTTAAGATTGGACGTGGTTGTCCATGGGCTGCAGTAACCACTTAACATCAGGTGGCCTGCATGCCCGTTTCTTACACTTCCACAATAAAAAAAAACATTCATACAACTTCACTTTTGCCTATAGATATGTATATTGGAAAGATATGTATATTCTCTAGAAAAGGTATCAACAATCATACAAATTGTCGTCTTCTATTTCATCCGCTTTTATTTAATCCCTTACCATTTTACCGCCTTATGAGTAGAAGAAATTTCATGGAAATATTCAAGCTATATTTTTTCTAGGAGAAGAAATATCAAATTTTATTTCTTTGTGGTAAGTTGCGCTACATAAAGAACCTATCTGCAAATGTTTATCTTATAGGTTATATCCTATATCTTTTCTTGGTTCCAGAACTATCTCCATTCCTTGTGTACGTTGGTTCAGCAGTTTAAGCGTAAAAACGTAATAAAGATACTTTCACATTTATAATATTGTTATAGATATGGATGACCGGAGCACTCGCTGCCCTAATTCGTATTATTATTGTCGGCATACGAAACACTAATTGCCGGAGCCCAACTCACAACTGTCCAGTTTTTATTATCGGTTAACGGACGCCAGTGCACACAGATTACGAACGATAGTTTCGTGTGTAGGTGCATTCATCCGCTCCGTGATAGGTATTCCACAACGTTTTAAATAATGTAAATAAATAAAGTAATAAATTATTATCATGGTCCCCACAATGCAGTAATGTAAAAATATAAAATATACTTTACAGGTAGATAATCCTAGTGCGCGTTGTCTAATAGACATATCTGTCCGAATATTAAATGCGTAGATAGGAAAAGCGTCACTTTTAATACTTATCTTCGTACTTTAGGGACTTCCCATGAATATTATTTTTATTTTAACCTTGATCTAAATTGCATGTAGTTAAAAAGTAAAAAGTTACATTATTTGAACATCCCATACAATAGGCATTAATTTTTTATAGCTACGAAATTTCCATAAATAGCTATTTTAGATTGTTTCAAATTATTATTTTACATAAGTCTAACGACAGCTGATACATCATCCAATATAATATTTCGAATTATGTGTATTTCATTATAATACCTGAAATAAATTATTAACAGAATCATACTTATTCTACAATGCGACGTCTAGCGCCATCTGTTGTCGAGTAGCGAGAAGCCAACCAAGAAGTGATTAATAATTTAATATAACATTTTATTTAATTCTAATAAACATTTTAAACGAGATTTTAAAATTATTTTCACATGAAATATTTTAATCAAATAAAATATTTAATTTTACAATGCTCATTTGTTTGAAGGGCAATACGGCAAGAACACATAGCAAAGGCATTCCGATTTTGCGGTCGACATTTTTAGCTCCTGCTATGGTATTTTCTTCTGCGTTGATTACAGACGTTAATGGGCTACGGGCTTCGGTGATCACTTGGCATTAGAGGTATGCTCGTTAGCTATTTGTATTCAACACCTACAGTGAGATGTAAACGTAAATTTATACCCGTATGTCAAAAGCATTAAGTATGTCATCTGTTATGATTTTGGTAAAAAGTGAAACCATTTATATTATTATAAATAGTGAAATACTATTTTATAATATTTTATATTTTATTATATTTACATATTATATATTTACTATTTTATTATATTTTACGAATGCCATTGAAAGTTTCTTATCACATTTATTATTAATAGGTAGGTATCGAACTGCGAACATTTAGATCTTAAAACATTTATTATCTTGTAATTCCCTGTTGTCACAATACGGTTAAATGAAATGAATAATGACATTTCTAGATAAAATAAAATAAAGTAAATTTTATGTACTCTATCTCCTTTTCGAAATAATGCTAATTTTCGTGTAGGTATTTTATGTTCAAAGGCCAATGTACATCAAAATAACACCTGATCAAAGGGACATCAAAATTATTTTCTATATTTGTTTATCTATCGTTTACTAGAAAAATTATTTATAAAACCTTCCCAAAAGTTATACTCACAAAAAATATTTTTAGAATTCTGAAATGAGAAAAAATCCGCACCCCAAACCCAATTAATTAAATGAAATGAAATTATTTCCAGAATGAGGTTTAATAGATTAATATTCTTTATTTAGAACCTTACACCTATTTATGCGTACGGACTAATTCGATTACGTTATACTAATAACAAGAACGATAGGTACACGGCAAACAAGCACTGTGCCTAACAAAGGTACGCAGTGCGCTACGTTATCTGTGCGTGGGGTAACGAGGCCATATTTTCTAAAATTCAATACCGGTGTCCACTCTGCCGTCCGCAGCGCACGTGCGGCCGGAGACCGGCGGCCGGCGACCGGCGGCCGGCTCGCTTAACGACGCGTCGTGCTATCGTGATAGCACTAACTAGTTAAATTTTCCTGCATTAATTATATCGAACATGTAATGCCTATATTTTCATAGTATTTCAGCCACGATAACTTAGTGGTCTGATTTGATCTCTCTCGCTTACGGCTCCAGTTTTCGAACCCAATATATGTAGCTGCGAATATCAAAGTTATTTGCTTGATAGATATCTATTAACACTTGTTAAGAACATAGACAAATATCTTAAGAAAATTTTCGTGACGGAAAGTTCTCCAAAGGTTTCTCCAAATGTAGACCTTGTTCATTCGAAAAGGAAACCAATACCTGATTTGAGAACAATTATACATAGATCATTTTTGTCTCGATCTGTATATTATAGGTATCGATACTAAAAATCCATTACTAAAAATATGTATATGCCACGTTTGGGTCTCTGTTATGCTACAGTAGGCACTTTTATAAGACTGGGTAGGTATATAGGTAGGCTGTATGATACGTTGTATTTACGGCGGAATAAGTTTTTTGACAAAAAAAAATGTTATTCATACTGGTCTAATGCTGGTCCAATTCTAAATGCGTCGTTCTCATAATGTTACAAATATGTCAGTTACGTCGGAATTCTTGATATTTTTAGGATACATTTTGTATTAAGTCCGATAAATCCTACCTTTGCGTGTAATAAAATGGGCTCAACTTCTTCCAATAATAGCCACCACAGTCGCAAATAAAAATGAAATAATATTATTAAAGCATGGGCATAGGTAGCCAAGTAAAATTTATTTTAAATTACTCAGACTCAGAATTAAACTTCAATCATTTGTATGTATGAATAGATTATGTATCTTGAATTAAAATCACATAATTATAATATAGGAAAGATACAAAACGAACAAAAACAATAAAGAAATAATACGTACTTATATGTTGTAAAACAAAATATAAATGTAGTTATCTATTTTAAGTAAAACATTAAATAAAAGGTGCATTAAAAATCTTTACTTATAATAATTTACTTAATCAAATAATGTAAAGATTTTATATTGGCATCCAAAGTTATTCCATCCTGTTCCGTGTATTCTGCAGTAAGGTATTCTGTACACTCACTTAGCACTCGACGCAATATATTAAATTTTTAATTGACTTCTAAAAACTCAAATATACGATCGTAAGAGCAAGATAACTTAATAGAGTTCATAAATAAAAGGACCGTTAAAACCTATCGTAAAGATGATGTGTAGTAGAGTCGCCAGAGCCCGCTAGGTGGACACAGCGGCCGGCGCGACACCATGGAACGCGCACACTAATTAATATGTCGCGCCTTTGTTTTGCTCTTTATTATCCTTGATTTACGGCTACCACGCACCGACAAGGCTTTAAAAATGATATTACGCCCCAAAATGCCTCGAATTACACAAATAACCGACTCCAAATTGAATCGTTACCTCGTTTGTTTTTATACAGCGTGGAAAGGTGTCCGCGATCATTTTGAACGCGAATGAATACGGTTAATTGTTTATTTGCTGCCGGCCGCCGTGCTGTGGGCGCTGACTTTATTGTCGGTTTTATTGCGCTTTACAGGCTATCGACGATTTTTATGGTTTGCAACGTAATTTTGACATCATTAGGGAATGTTTGGTTTCAAACCAACATAGTTTATGACAAAAAAATCTTCTAATAAAAATTGCTTCATACATACTATTAATTTTTATTTGATAATGTAATTCCTTGCGTTTTCATTTGAATTTCGTCCAATAGGTAAACGATGAGTTATAAAAGAAAGAGATAAACATTGAAATACTAGCAATGTTACAAGTTACACCTGTCCAAAAGTTACCGCTCGCCAAGCTCCGTACAAACATACACATCTCGCACTTTACGCATTCTGTAAATAAACCTCGTCTCTCATTACTCAGTACGGGGCATAGCCAACGTTCACCGTATAGTCTTCACTTACTTAATATTTAAACATATCGTAGCATTTTGTTACGAATTGAGCAATATATTGAATATCCCAATTTGTCTCTTTACTGTAAAAGAATTTATTATCAATGTGATTGTCTCTTGTTGCAGTCCGGCCGTTGGCAGGTGGGGGCTCCGAAGGCAAGCCGTCGGAGGAAGAGGAAGACCGCGGCGGGTCTCCGCTGGGCCCCGGTGGCCCATTCCCCTGCAGCCAGTGCCGCGGCGCCTACCCCACTCGCGAGCAGCTCGAACGCCACGAAAAACTCCACTCCCCCAACACACAGGTGGATACCGTCAAATATGTCAGTGTTCATTGTAATACCAAACACTTAGCATCCGCAAAACTTCTTAGCTCAAATCTCACTACCACGGAAAATATGCTAATAACCAATTGTATTGTCCACAGACGTGCAAGATCTGCCACAAAAGCTTCATCAACGTGTACCGTTTGCAGCGGCATATGATCAGCCACGACGAGAGCGCTAGACTGCGGAAATTCAAGTGCAACGATTGCGATAAAGCTTTTAAGTTCAAGCACCATCTTAAGGAGCACTTACGTATCCACAGTGGCGAAAAACCTTTCGAATGTGCCAACTGTGGAAAAAAGTTTTCCCACTCTGGATCATATTCCTCGCACACGACCTCGAAGAAATGTCTTGTTATGAATCTTAAGATGGGTAGAATAAAACCCAACAACCCTGCGCTTAATCCCGACCGAAGTCCATCGAAAAAGCGATCAAACGCTATAGTTGCATCTCAGCACAGTCATAATTTAGCACCTAATGGTTTCTTACCTATCCTTCCCAAATACAATGCTGCAGCATTATTTGCATCGATGTCAGCACCAGAAAATAAATTTTCTCGGCCTTCTTTGCCTCAACCTGGGATGATGGGATCTTACTACATGGGCTCGTACCAAACGGCACATGGATTACCACTTGTTTCATCGGCTAGTATCCCGACATCATTAAGTCAATTTATGGCACAGCTAGCTTCTTCGCGATATCCGCCAAAAAATATTGAAAATCCCTACAGCCCAAACAAGTACGTTCCTTCAGGAGATCCTGAAGATCTAATAGAAGAAGTGACTGAAGAAGATGATAAAAGATCTGAAGGAAGTGCAGAGCTAGTTATGGATATCGAAGACGATGATGCAATGTTTGTGAAAAAGGAACAAGACGACCGAGAGACAGATCTTAGATCTCCCCAAAACTTCGACTCCGTCCCTTTAAATAACAATGACCATAACGTCGATAATAATCATGCAGAATTCAATACTATATTACAGTCGGTTAATGCATCTGTAACAAAGCATTTCTTTAGGTCTAATATTGAAAATCTTTCTCCGGATTCTGAAAATAATTGTCAGAATATTGAGTCACTACCGACACCACATATGATTGTTAAGGAAGAGCCTGATGATCCAAATCGCTGTTTGAAATGTAATGCCACATTTAATACTAGAGATGAGTTATTGGAACATGATAAACTTGTATGTGGAAACATGTTTAGAAAACATGAAGGTTTGGCCGCTCAAGTTGCCGAAACTGTAGCCTTAAATAGATTGGAAGCTGAAATTCGAGCTTCTATTCAAAGTGGTGTAAGCGCTAGCGAAGATGAAGATTTTGGGCGAGATGACCGAGATGATAAAACTTCGCTAAACGACTCTGATAGAAAGATCAGAGTTCGCACAGCACTGAGTGAGGAACAACAGACAATACTGAAGGAACATTATGCTGTTAATCCACGACCTAATAGAGAAGAGTTCAAAAAAATAGCTCAACTAATTGGCCTCGATAGTAGGGTGGTACAGGTTTGGTTCCAAAATAATAGAGCAAGGGTACGGCGAATGACACAAACAGTTGCGATGTCTGATCAACCTTTGGATCTATCTACAAAGAAATCGAATGTATCGGTGACGTCAAGCCCATCACCGTCGCCATCTTGCAGCATTTCAGTGACACATTCCGACTCCGAAGAAGCGGTGAATTTGAGCCAAAAATCTTCTCGCAGCACCACCCCACACCATACCCAATTTTTAAATACGTATCCACATTCCAATTGCTCCTCTTTATCTTTTACTGACTTTGGACAATCACCGTCACCAGGAGAAAATATCAATGGACATAAAAGGCTATTGTCTCAAAAAATACCCATAAGTCCAATCCTGCCGATGGATAAACTTCTTCAGTATAATGATATTGCAAATGCTAGATCTCCTATCCTTGGCATGCACATGCCATCGGATATAAACAGGCAAGAGTCGAGTCCATCATACGAGCGACATTCTTGGGGAGATGAGTTGCAAACGCCAATCGAATTCGACGACAAAACCTCTGTACTTAAGAAAAGCAAGCTAAAGAAAGGTGCCGAGTTTAAAGAGGGTGAAGGACAATTTGTCTGTGATCAGTGCGACAAAACGTTCGTCAAGCAGAGTTCTCTCGCTCGGCATAAATATGAACACTCAGGTTGGTAATATGGTTTTTCTTATATGTGGGTAAAGTAAGATACGAGCTTGCAAGCCACCTACCGTTAGATGGTCACTATAGACTTTAGAAATCCATGCTTAAGCTCAAACAGTCAAAAGTCTACAACCGAAACACAAGTACTACCCCAGTCGAACTGAATTTCTACCACCTCGCATGTAATACCAAAACTGCTTTGTATCTTTATGTAAAACTATTTCTGAACAACAAATAAGGACTAAAGTTTGAAGGACTTAAAGCAAAAATATAGTAAACAAAGGAAAATTACCACCATTCTAAACTTACCGTTTATTGATTCCAGGTCAACGTCCGTACAGATGTTTGGAGTGTCCCAGAGCATTTAAACATAAGCATCATCTGACAGAACACAAGCGACTCCACACCGGTGAAAAACCCTTTCAATGCTGCAAGTGCCTAAAGAAGTTCTCGCACTCAGGCTCCTACAGTCAGCATATGAACCACAGATTCGCCATTTGTAAGCCCTACAGAGATTAACTTCTTTGAAATAATTATATAGTTCAAGTGTCACAAAAATGAGTATAACTGTATAAATAATAATTTTAATGATGAAGCTCCTTCGATTTTTTCTAAAGCAATCAATTTGAGAAAAGACGAGTCGCTAGTCAACGTTTTCATGTGATAGTGTCTATGCAACGCATGTTTGAAGCTAAGATTCCGAATTGAATATTGACTTTAAAGACGAAAAGATCATTAGCAAATGATTATGTACGTATGGATTGAAAACAAATCTAGGTATTATCATTATAAAATTCAATGCTGAGTCGCGTTCGCCTCGAATAGCATCATATATCATAGAGATTCAACACAAGTTATGAGCACCTCCTTGTAAACTTACACATTTACTAATCTATTTTTATTATTATGATTATGACAAAACTCTTCTTTGTAAGGAAGCCTTAAAAGGGAATCCAATAAAAATAAAATCGACCGTCCACCAATGAACTCTTGTAGGTCGATAAGTGGATTTTATAAAACACAACAAATTACTAATTAACACGTTGTTCGATCGATAACTTCTAACTTCATTTGTCAAACCATAATCACCATTCATTGCCAATTTTGGAGGTGAGCTCTATTTTCACTTATTTTGAATGCCATGTGTGACTGACTGTTCGTTCGGGAAGAAAAGCCACTTTATAATATTGTAATCAAAATGCATAATAATACTCATAATACTGGATGTGAGCCGTTTCATATGTTTGTTGTGACTTCAGTACTTTAGAATCTATCTCAACGTCATATTTTTGTATCGTAGAACATGTTTTGATAATTTGTGTATAAAATAATTTGTACCAAATGTACCAAAGATGAGTGCCATGACACGCGCCAAAGATGTAATTATTGATCTTTATAGTAAGTATTTTAATTTGATGGTATAGTTTTATGAGCCGAATCCCAAAGGCCAGTACCTGTAACATAATACTCCTTGATAACAAACTTTATTTTATTATTACTTTATATTGTGCCAAAAATAATATTAAGGATTGAGTGCGACTACTAGTCGTCGCTCTTAACAGGCTTCTTTTAATATTTTTAAACTAATGATATAAATATAGAAGAGTGCAACTGTGCAACATTGAATGCAATGAATCGGTTAGATGCTTAGGTTAATAGACCGCGTGTCTATCGTGATGACAATATAGTAGAATAATAGTATCCGTAATAATTAGATTTCGTGTATGTACCTACTAATGTAATGTATTGAACAATATACGTACAAGCGAGTACGCGTTTATTCATCAAATTAATTACTCATTCATTTTTCCGACATTCTTCAGATTTAGAAAAACAAAACTCGCATCATCAGTTACGAGGTAATCAGTATTCTCTATTTCCATAAACAATATCTCTTAAAATTTCAAATTTTATTTTCTATTTGTTAAAAAAATAGTGAAAGTAAGCTTCTCGTATTGTAAAGTAAGTGTTTCTAGATAGATTAAATCTTACTTAAGTTTAAAGCATTCCATAATACTCGTATGGGATCTCTACTGTGTTTAAAAAACTCTTTCGATTAGTCCAAAGAATAGAATCTATTAAGAGTTGTACATAATAATAATTGTATATAATATAAGAATTTATATGTAAATATGATCGCTTACTCAAAAACTATCGTAACCGCGCGGCGTTCACCGCCGCGCCGACATATTATGAATTAAGAGACAATAATCAACATTAAATTTGTTTATTCAAATACAATATGGTTATATACATAAACTGTAACTTGTAAATCAATTTTACTAGAACTATAGCGTTGTTGTGATTGTACTATGTAACTTTGTTTCAAATTTTCACCTCTCGATTGATATATTTAAAATGTTTGTACTATTTAAACAAAATTGTCGTTATCTCAACTTGTACTTAATTCGTATTCTGTATTTACAACTTATACACAATGTATCAATTCTCTTGTCTCATTTTCCATAATACACGTATATATTTTATGCGATATAATATTGGAGTTTATTCCAATTAATCTAAATTTAATTTTCTTAAGAACGAAACTTATAAAATGGGTTCACTTTTTATGTGTCTCCTCAGGATGTTTTGGCATTTGCTTTAAAATTATATTAAAAGACAATATTATATTACGTAATACTATATTCAATGGCAGCTGAATAACCGCAACGTTTTGATTTCAAGAGAGCATTCACATTACGTAACATTCGTTTCTCTGTCACTTCAGTCGTATGATAGAACAGAAAGTTCCTAAGCAAAATACACTTTAAGAAATACAAACCTAACGATTATTTCTATATGTTATAAGTAAGTAGATAATATTAATTTGTAAAGGTTTCTAAGCAACGAATTACATAAATTACATGCAGTATCTGTATCTATCTACATTTCTCATTAAGTGCAATGATAGGTCTATGGACGCAGTATTTGATCGAATTCAATGAAGAGGACGGCGCTAGGCACTGTGGTTAACTTACACTCGATCTGTGCCTTGTGTAGCCCAGCAAGTTTTGAAGAATGCATTCAATACGACGTAGAAAGAACACGTAGGTCGGACGTGTGATAGGTCTGATGGTCTAAGCAAACTTCTGTTGGGACACCTGTTATATGTACCTATATCTTAGACGGCAGTGGCCCCTTAACATGAAGTGGATTGCAAGCTCGTCTGCTACTTCAGTTTCCTCTAGCGGCAAATAGTGGTAGCCGTCCTCTTCATTGTCATCACTTGTTAGAATTATTACCTACAATAAGAATAATATAACTATATAACTATACGAATACGTACTCAGTAGCTGGCACCAATCTCAACGGTGGCGTTTAAGCATCAGTATTCCAACACATTTCTAATGTTATAAGAATTCAAAATCATAATAAATAAAAATTATTATTATTCTTATAAAATAATATACTTATTATATAATTTATGTATAATATAATAATTGTAATTGGATTAAGCGAGCCTGTTTGAACTATTTCATATTTTATTATCTATTAATTTGTAAGTAATTTCCAAATTGTGACCGGTGGGCTAGATAAACCAAAGATTAATTAATTGTTAACTTTACGACGTGGAACCTGTACCATATAGTATCAAGTCATCCACTAGCTATAAATAACTTAGTTTAGTTTAGTTATCTTATGCGCCAAAAATAATTTTATGTAAGGCTTCAAATAAATTTTATATGAAATTAAAATTTTATTTTTTACACTAAAGGCATTATGTACTATGGCATAGTTACGTACTTGTGCAATAATATATTGCAGAAAAGTATTTCTTCCTTTCTTTAAGTATAGTTTAGTGATAATAAGCCAAACGTGAATTCCTATTGCCATAAAGTGTTTGTTGTATTGTGAGCGCGCCGCGCAGCCACCGCCGAGTTGCGACCACTTGTTAAAATAAGATACTCTAGATTGTTAAACTTACGCATAGATTAACATGTGTTAAAATATTGCCTATATAAATTATAGTAATTCATTTTACTTGACATTATAATGTATATTGAATTTATGAATATTAAAATAAAATATATATATTGACATTTCAATGCAACATGCTGATTTAATTTTTCTACCATTTCCTTCCATAATCCTTATCGTTAACTCATATTTGCCCAATCATTAAACCCTCATTGAGCTCATAGAATAAAAAATTGTGTTCGAGCAAACTGGCAATGTTGAAATGTTAAATATTTTTATATTTCTGATATTAAAAAATAAAAGATTCCAGATTATTGTGTCAAGGTTACCAGTTGAGGCTACGTGCAAAATGTTCAATCTGCATCGTGCTTACCTACAATGACTGAAAGGTGGTAGAGCCGTTAGAGCTCGCCCGGGGTGGTACCACCACCACCCTCATAACCCGCCGTAAAGTAACATGTTCTTCATGTATTGTGTTTCCGATCGGGAGGTGTGGTTGCCGGATACACATTATTGGAGGCGACCGTCTTAGTCCTCAAGAGTAGGAACGCATCCGCGTCCA
>DWON01009641.1:0-11267 GCA_018251015.1 Phocides pigmalion okeechobee | reverse complement strand
CTTGAGGACTAAGATGGTCGCCTCCAATAATGTGTATCCGGTAACCACACTTCCCCAACCGAAACACAATACATGAAAAACATGTTGCTTTACGGCAGGTTATGAGGGTAGCGGTGGTGCTGCCCTGGACGAGCTCTAACGGCTCTACCGCATTTTAATTTTTTTTAAATATATGACGTAATATTGTTAGAGGATGTTTTAGGTCAACTAATATTGTAACCATTCATGTAATTCAATTCATTGCAGATGTTCAAGCAATCTACACGAAATAATCACAATTAAAAAAAAATGCAATCTGTATCTCGAAATGCCACACTATCGTGGCAATTGACAAAATAGTATTTAACAAACAAGTTTTCTTCTTAAATTGGTGTTAATTTCTATAATCTAGTGTTAAGTGAGTGTTGTAGACACGTTTAATTGGCGTAAATATCTGTATATACTTCTTACATTTGATAACTTAAAAATGTGTAGTATTATGCTGTTGGTGTGAATAAAATAAAAAATAAAATAAACTTAAAAACTAAGTTCACTTTAAACTTGATAAATAATTTAAAAAAAAATTTCACTTTCCAAAGGCTACGTTATCAGCGAGGAACATTGAGGCAATAAAAAAAAACTAAAATTTATTATGTATTCAAGAAAGCAGACTCGCTAACAATACTAGGAGACTATTGTAAACATAAAAAGTACGTAACTAAAAAAAAGACAATCAAAAATATAATATAAAACAATGGCAATCTTACAAGTCCCTGATATTTGAAGGAGTCATACACTGATCTGAGCATCATCCAAAAAGGCCAGAGGAACTCAAATCTGAACTCCAGCATGTAGTCGGCCATCACGACCGTGGCCCAGATCATCACGAACTTCAGGTACAGTATCGAGCTGGAAAAAATATTTTTTGTGGATCAATCTGGTAGGCACTATTAATTACTACAAGTGATTACTCTTGCCAAGTGTGACTATGGACCAAACTTAAGATAGGTCTTTTTTATAAGTAGCAAACGAGCGTGCAGACCGTCTGATGTTAACACTGACAGCGGCGCTCATCTATTACTGTACCATATTTTAAACATCTGTGTATCATCTACGAATACATAGACGTAATGTCCGCTCCCAGTCTTGTAGCGCCGACCTAAACACAGCACTTTTGTTCGCCCGTAATCCATACAGATTTGTACGTACAACACAAGTATACAAGACATAAGCCGCAGGAAAAGTGTTGAATAGCTCTGCAGCCCATGAACATCTGCGTCCAACCTCAAACTGAGTCAAAGTCCATCCTGACGACGTGCGTATATGCTTTGTTACTTCTGAGGGTTGAAATGTGAAACCTCCTTAGTGTAACCGGCAACTGCACCTCTTTAACCGAATTGTAAATATTAGCTTATATATTTTTTTTTATTATGAAAAAATAAGAAACGGGCATGCAGGCCACCCAATATAAAGTGACAACCACGTCCAATCTCAAATAGAATAGTTCTATTTAAGGATGGACACGGATGCGTTCCTACTCTTGAGGTCAAAGATGGTCGCCTCCAACCATTATTAAAATATTAAATACTAAAAATGACTTTAAACTTTAAGTTAATAGTATTAAATGAAGTAGTGAAACTAGTTTATACGCCAGTGGTAATCTCAAAATATTCTAATTCTTTCAATAACAATAAGACATATACCTAGATAATTTTTGTAATATTTAGAATAATATGATACAGTACAATAATATAAATCTACAGAAAAATAAACCGCGGGCTTCAAACCATACATCGCTACTTCAAAACTAAAGGGCCACAACGCGAATAAACCTAATTTTACGGGAGAGCCATTTAAAGTTTTCAAAATCAGTTCTTGTATAATTGCTCTGTAATTTTAAAACTGATAAATAGGTGTTATACACTGTTAGAAAGATATTTTTCTTCAGCTTTTAATGGTTGATTCGGATATGTGACCGACAAAATTTGAATTTTTACTATAAAAAGTATTTTGAATATTTTTGATTTGTGGCCCTTTTGTTTTAAAGTAGCGACATGTGCAAAGAAAAATTGTTGTTTTACTATTATTGTATTCTATGAACCATAACTACACAGTTTTTAATTTTATCATAATTATAAATAAATTACTTTATAAGAAAACTATGAATAAGTTATTTAATAAGTTCATTAGGTTAAATGTAAATTAAATTATTTAATTTTTGATGTAAGATATTTAATGCGGCGGTTCAAACTAGCTCTTAGCGTGGCGTCGCGTCGCTACGACGTGCGTTTCCATGCTATATTTACGTATGCGTACTAAAGAGGATATTGATTGAAGGTTTGATCCGTTTTTATTTTCAAAATATATTTTAAAACTTTCTTCTTAGTATTAGATTAATACATATATCGCGAAGTAAAATATTTTAACACATCTACTACATTTTGTAAATTTTACAGAAACAAGAATCAAATATTGATGAATCTTTTAAAATACAATAATGAGTATATTATGACAATAATATTGAATATTTTTTTCTTATTACGAAAAATATGCCATTTTTCCTTACGATATATCAAAACAAACGGCGTGAAACAAAGTAGTTTCCCGCCGTCTATACGCTTAGATCTTTCAAACTACGTAACGAATTTTAATGTGGTTTTCAATGACTCAAGAGGAAGATTTACATGTATATTATAGCAAAAAAGCCGAGAATTTCTAATATTTGTAAAGTGATGTCGGTAATGCAACTGTGCTAATCCAGATGGGATCGCTAGTAAAATATAATTTTGTAAGCAGCTAAAGAATATAAATCAATATGGTTAAACATTTTTTGTAAACGTGTCAATATTTTACTTCATGACGGACATATTCTCATCCCGCGATAGATTTTATTATGTCTAAAATAAGTGGTTTTTAAATGCCCCATAGTGCAAACCATATGGCTAAGACGGCGACATTATTTTATACTAGCGACCCCGCCCAGCTTCGCTCGGGTACTAGAATTATATACTATTATTTTTCTTTCATACATGCATCCATTCATTACCTACTTACAAAAACATTACTAACATCTATTTCGAACGACGACTGAATTACTATATTGAATTTAACTGTTTGATTTCTAGCGAAATTACAAAAATAACTTCTTTTATTATGCACCAAGACTATACCCAGGAATCACTTTTCCTGTCGTTAAAAACTGTGAGAATCCGTCCAGTACTTTTTGAGTTTACCATGAACAGACAGACAGACAGAGGCGATGGTCTCTCGTCGCCTCTGTCTGTCTGTCTTTGTTATATAATATTTAAAAGAAGACACTAAATAACAAACATATCTATAGCATAGTAGCATTAACCCGCTCTGCCCGCAATATGTAAACATAGATACCCACTATAAACTTTATAGCAATACGTAATTTGAAAAATATTGCTTAAGAAATCGGTTATATTAACAATAATTGTTTTTGGTCATAGCTCAGTTGCAATATAATTTGGAGTGGTAATTACATAATTGGACTAGAAGATTGCATTTTGTATATAAAAGTCGATGTAAAGTTAGCAATTCTCGCGTTAAAAAGCGCATAAACAAATAGACAATGTGGGAAACATTATGCAACATTAAGGACCGGCTTGTTCCCGCGACTTGCCCACGATAAAGTGAATATTACGAAATATAATTTTTCAAGCTAGTTTTTACCCCCTTCGGGATGCAATACCCTAAATTCTTCTTCTTCATTTACGCTATATCATAGACCCAAATGTAAAAAAAAGACCTTCATATCCCTACCTCTAATAATAACCATTTCCCTAGAGTAAAACGCAACCCCTATTTTAACCCTTCAAGTTTATTTCTCACAACCCTTTTACATTAAAACTATTTCTATGTTACAATTCATTACAATTGTTTCGGCCATTTTAGTAAATTCGAAAACGGAACCCTCTAAAATACACATTATCACATTAACTAACAATTACAATGTATGTATTGCACATATGTATATAGATAGTAAAACCTGAAGTTTACGTTTTACCGCTGCATTCAAATATGTTTTTTGAGGATATGTAAGATCAATAATTGTAATAGCAATTATCATAATGTAATGATTGTCACATCTAGATATCCATGTTTCATTTTTCATGTTAATTATAACTTAATTGGAGCTATTAACAGATTGCATGAGGAAATCCATTATGAATACTAATGTTTAAGGATAAAAAGTAATTGATGTTATTACATTGCTCATTTTTATTGATTCGTTTTATGCTTGTTTTTATTTGCCTTGTAGTATATTTCAAACTTTATTATTAACATGACATATTGTAGAAAATAATGTATTTATCTTTTGGAAAATACATTTTCAACTGGTGATACAACTATAGTTCGTCCTGGAAGATACCACCAGATGATCATAATCTGCCCTGAAGGAACTGAATGTGTTAATTAAATATACAAATATTTCAAACAATCTTGTAGCTAAATATAATTGGTAATATGATAGTAGGAAAATAAATACAAATGTGTATGATTTCTCCTGTGTCTTTTCCTTTTAAATCCCATAGATGTGAGTATTTATTCAGTTCTATATGTATATTAAATGGGGAAACAAGTATTGAAATAATAACTATACTTATACTCTTTTCTTTCAATCAGACCAGGACTTCCCAGTTACAACAATTCAACAAAGAAGGTACTGTTACTACCCTCATAATACACTGTAAACTAGTTCTTGTATTTCGTCTGGAGAGGCACAGACGCCGACTACATTTGCAAGGCAAACATTTCAGTCCTCAAGAGTAGCTACTATGCACAATGTCAGGGAACTTGTTGCAGTCTTGTTTGAGGTCGGTCATATATGCTTGTGAGGCATGGAAACTATTAAATATCAGACAACTTACTCATTTGTAACTTTTTAACATGAGAAAGGGGATACTAAACCCTGGGAACATGTTGGGACATGTCAGTGTTCAGGGTACATATTTGAATCAAAAAATTATGATAATCCACATACAATCAAATTAATAAATCAATTAAATTGTTGAATTTGACATTCAAAAAATGTATTTTTTAAATAAAGGAGTACATGAAGTTTTTATTAAGGATCATAAATGGGAAACATTGAACTAGAAATGATAGTATTGTGAAGTAAATTATTTGTGCAGTATATAATACTTAAATAATACAATGATATGAGCTAAAGTCATACAAATTATAATGATCATTCCTTGTTTTCGAGACAGAATGGTTATTAGAGAACATTTGTAAAGGAAAACGAGAATAATATTAAATTGATGACTTAATATGTTACTATGAAGGTGAATAATGTTACAAAATAATGTTATCATAGTATTACTCAACTTTTTTACTGATTATGATTACTAATATATAAATAAACTTAAATGTATTATGTAAAAGATATTACAATGATAATACGATATCAAATGAGTGGAGAGATAAGTTATATTATTACATCCTAATCATGTCCTTGATCTTGTGATAAAGAAAATACAAGTCTAGATGTCTAAATGATCTCTACCTCCCAACTTCTTAACATCATTAGGAATTTTTATCCCTATAATATTATTTCTTATCACTTTTTCCCTAGACCAATATATAAGGTGATATTTTTATTGCAATAACACGAGTTCCTGTCAACCGATACCATAACCGGTAAAACACAATAAAGCAGGTAAAAGCTAGTCATATGATAAAAGACCTTATCTACTTAATTCTTTTATAATTCCATAATAACCAGGACTCGTTATTTCATAAATTAATTGGAATAAAGTTTATAATGATTATTAAACTAAAAAATAAAAAATTATTACACTGATAAATAATGAGTTTTCAATTAAACTCCCTTAAAATATGGAACTATCATTTAGCTTATTGCAACCCACTTCGCTCACAGTATAAAATAACACCATTAGACTAATGTAATCAACTCTGGAGTGAACATAAACATACACAAAGTATTAAAAAAAAGTAAAGTCACAAATCACATCTTAAGGCTGGAATAAAAATATTGCTTTTTTATTATCTTTGCGCTACTAACAAAACCGATTTGTCAGAACCAATATTAAAACTGTATTATTAGTTAATCCAATTTAACTAATGTATACATTTTTCAGAGCAGAATAACACAACAGGTGGTATTTAAAAAAACTTTCTTTGACCAACTTTATTGACAAAATAGTATTTTATTCTGTATTTTTAGCAATTCCATGAAGTTTATATGAAGAATGGATGTATGCAGATGAGCTGCAAGGCACTTCCATTGTCAATGTAAACATCTCAACTTGAATCTTTTTATGTGATGACAATAAAACAAGTCTAAATCCATGTGCGGCACATACCGACTGCAGGCAGAGCCACACACACGTGTGAAACAAGTTTCTTTTAACTTTTTTTCGTTCAAACTTCAATGTACGAGAGTTCAAAGCGCCAGATGGTATACTCAACCCACACATTACCGTACCCCCTGCGCTTAGTGACTATTTCTTCACAGACTATAACTTACACCACATAATTCGAGGATATACTACAACTTTATAGAGTATTCATTTAACCAGAAAATACTTCTCCACTCACTTTCCGTACATTCCCTCGGTGATTTTTGTGCGCTTTAAAGGGCGCCGCATCTTTCCTGATTCGGCATTTCGCCTCTTCATATTTTTTCCTCCACCGTGTAAATCACGAATACAGGCTCTCAGTTCACAACACTTCACAACGATACATGTAAAACAACAATGCTCAAACGAATACTGCTTTTTGTTGTCAATCGGCCTATGTCCAGAATTTACGAGGGAGATGGATGAAATATCGGCAAGCTCTTTTTGCGTTCACTCACAAAATAATAATGTTGCCATATACAGTATTAACTATTCCATTACATAAATAGATAATTTCAAATAATATTATTTCATTGTTACGCTTGTCTTGTTTACGTCAACTCAAGTTGCGTCATGGCTTAGTCACAGGCTAAAGGTCTGCCTTAAGTCTGCATTATGATTTTCCTGCAAAGCCCAACATTAAAAGTTACAAAAAAGTAGTTTTATTCATTTAATACCCAGCCTGATGAACTTTAGTTTAATAATAGTAATCCTCCAAAATATTTTTTATACTCTTGAAAAAATATAATCTTGCGATAAAGTTGAAGCCATTTCATTTTTTATATCCATTCCATCTTAGGTATTAAGCAAAATGTTTATTTCACGTACCCTTCTATAAATACTTTAGAACTGGCAATACTGAATTTAAATAAAAGTGAAAGGCATTTAGATACGAAATGATTACAGGGGAATTTGGTCTGTGTGCTGTTAGTTAGGATATCTAATCTAAGGCTTTTTAGTTAGACAGGCACCTATGGGATTTTTTGGCGTTATCAAATAATATTTTGACGTTTAGATAAATACAATACTAAGAGCTACCGTTCCTATTCCAATAACAATTTTGTTGTAATTACTTGTTTCTAGTACCATTGTATAAAATACCATGAAAGAATTAAGGAGTCTAGTAACTCAAAAATACTCAATTCTGGATTTGTGTTCTAAGTAACAAGAAAGTAAGCTAATTAAATGTCAAAAAATAAATATTTAATAATAATATTCTGTTCGAAAGTTCCTGCCTGAATAGGTATTTTATTACATAGCACTACAATCATACTTCTTGCCTCTAAACACTAAACGGTTTCAATTTGTAAAGCTTACTATATTTACTTTATATTTCAAGTATAATTGAAATTAAGCGTGAAATGCCGTGAATTAGTATATATCGTCTTTACACTTAGTACGAACCATACCACTTATATGGCAATGAATGTTTGAACAGATTGTCAATTTGTATTAAACTTATTCCTATTTCAAGTTTACGTAATGGATCTGTGATCATCATAATATATCGGAACTCGGTTATCAGTGAATAAGTATATAATCTATGTCGTTGGTGTCGGTAATGCTCAATATACGCGCTGCTATATAAAAAAAATGCATATATCTGTCAACGTCATAAGCCGTCATATCAATTTGATATGTTTTTAATTTAAATCGAAAATGGTAAAAATAAAGATTGATTAAAAATGTGTGCTACTGTAAATGTTGATAATTTAGTTAATGCAGTAACAACGTTTCTATCATCGAAACGAATGCTAGCATGCGAAGCTTGGATCAGAGGGTTTGTTAAACTTTTTATTCGACCATAGTAAAATATGATTAGTACTTTACTTGATATCATTAAGCTTTAGCTTCTAGAATTAAAAAAAGCACCAGCGTGTTGCACTACAATTCATGAAGTCAAAACGTAAACAATAAATCTCATTGAAATCTGTTTTCTTTGAGTGTTCTTGTAGATCTACCATCTATGGACAATCTCAGCACAACGATCCTATTTGGAGCTAATTACACATGGTACGTTATAGCTGCCAGTACCTTATTTACCATTAGGATATACAGGGCTCATGACCGAGACTAGCCCTTTTTAATATTTTTTGAAATGATTACAAAGGCCACAGATTTTTGTATGCCCAAAGAAATAATTCTCTAAGAGTGTTCTGAGACACCACAGCCATAGGTGGCACTAGACTGGAGCTCTTTTCTTTAGACTGAAGATCGCAACAATTCACACAAATATTGTATTTTTAGCATCTGTGTAGCATCCATTAATACATGGACGTATTGTCCGCCTTCAATCTTGTAGCACTCACATAAGCTCAGCACTTGTGTTTGACCGTAATCCATACAGATTTGGATGTACAACACAAGTGTACAAGCCGCAAGCACGTTGCGTCAAGTCACGCCTAGCATTGTTGTATACTGTAGGGAAAGTTAATTTTATGAATATGTTTGAATAATTTGATGAATATAGTATTAATTATATAACATAATAATTTGTAGCTGTGTAGAATATTGTATAGGGGAGGGCACAACCAACGTAAAAGAAATTCAGGATATTGCCCTCCAGCAATGGTTGCTGCACAACTTAACGGAAATATGTCCCGGCTCCCTGCCAGCAAACATGGCCTCTATAAAGAAGACTGTGCTCTATGGAGAACATGTGCTCCAGATTAATAGTGCTATTGACATAAGTAAGATATAATCCAGTACTTATTACTATTAATTCATCTCACCGCTTATTAAACTAATATGCTGCATGGTTTATGGCCCTTTTTGTCAACCTTTTTTTGATTTTCATGGCAATTTTTGTATAAGTGAGAGACTTTCCATTCATTTATTTATTTGTGTTTTATTTCATTCCGAAGCTACTGGTTTAACGTACCTCAAATTTTGTAAATAATATATGTATATTTCAGGACTTCTTACAGGCTATGTAATAATACAGTATATGATCTTGGAACTAAGCGATGATTAAAAATAATTATTAAGTCTTTTAAGCTTTATGTTTTTTAATATATATTTTGCTATACGGTTCATAGTACTTCTTGATAAATATTTAATTAAAATAATATATTCAGTACATAAACAATATGTTTGGTTTGGTGTTTTCTTGTTTATTCCAAATAACTTTATGTTTTCATATCTATTTAATCTCAGATTTGTTATTTTAGAAAATGTTATATGTGCAGTGATAACAAAGATTTTACAAGCTTGTTAAACTGGCATGTTTTTTTGATACTTGCCATGGTTAACACCTTGCATTAGTGCTGTATGGATGTATGTTTTATTGTGTAACACTTGTTCAGACAACAGTACATTAGGCTTAATTTATTTATTTCACTAAAATTAAGAATATTATAGCAATTCATTTATCAAGTTTCCAATATCTTAGTCATATTGATTTAATTTTAATTTTTCCCTTAACATTATAGGTATACCAGCATACCAGCAATATTTAAAGTTGAAGAAGACTGATTTAGAAAACATTAATGCTACAATGAATCTGGAAGAAAAAATATCTAGTAAGAGGTAAAACTTATTATTTAAAATTCATCAACTATTCATAATTGACAGGATAGGTCGCACTGGAGATCTATGAGGGAGGTCTATATCCAGCAGTGGACGTGAAAAGGTTGAGATGATGATAATGATGATGAATATATACAATATTTTGTGTGCTGTGTGTTATGTGACAAGTGGAATGTGTAACTCTTAAACAAGAATACCAGCATAATTTAAAAAGTTAGTTGGCTTACTTAGATACAACATACAATTTACTATGTAATGGCTACTCATGATCTTGAGTACCTGGTACATAGCAAAATGTATAAATGTGTGTGGTTGCCGGATACACATTATTGGAGATGACCATTTTAGTCCTCAAGAGTAGGAATGTATCTGTGTTCATCCTTAAACAGAACTTCTGTTCTATTTGAGATTGGACGTGGTTGTCCATGGACTGCAGTGACCGCTTAACACCAGGTGGCGTGCATGCCCGTTTCTTACTCTTTCATAATAAAAAAAAATCCCACAATAATATTATTTTAAATCATATGTTTCATACGACTTAATTGTACTTAGAGACTGAACTTATATGTTTTAAATCCAACAGTTTCCTCAATGTTCACTATTATGGTATTTTCTGAGTGTTAACATGGAGCTCTTAAAAAAAGGTATAAAGAGAGCTTTCCTTCAAAGCCGTCGAAACATTGGCCACACCTCTACCGTTGTTCAATTGTTGTTGTTTCAGTTGATGTTAAATTCCAAATTCAAATGTTATTTCATTGTAAAGTATTTACAATGAAATAATACTTAATGAATATCAAGGGAACAATGTAAAATCAGTACATCGGCTTTGAGTGCCCTGTTGGCTAAGGCTGACCGGGAAGAAATATTCATAGACAATGACTGCTTTCTATCAGGTAGCAGGGCTGCATTTCTACTAGGCTAATCTATAAAAGAAAGTATTTTTTGCTTCCAGAATGTTGAAACTCGACATGACAGATGGTAAACAAAGAATTTTCGGAATCGAATATGATATTATAAGCAGTCTGAATACAGATATCAAACCAGGTTGCAAGATATTGATTAAAGGTACATTTTAAGTCATACATAATTGTATGACGTTCAGAATAGTTTCTCAAGTGAACACTTGGGTCCATCAACAATGTTTGGCTATGATTTTTTAATGTGAGAAGAGTAGCAAACGAGCATGCAAACCACCTGATGTAAAGTAGTCGCGGCCCATAGCCATCCACGTAGAACCACAAACACGACCGGAATCCTATCTGAGATCGAACGTAGATACATTGCTACAATTGAGGACTAAGATGGTCGCCTCGCTTCAAAGTGTAGCCGGCAACCGCACCTCTCCAACCGAAACACAAATAATGCTTTACG
>DWON01009640.1:0-11267 GCA_018251015.1 Phocides pigmalion okeechobee | reverse complement strand
CATCGCTGCGAGGAGTACTGCCACGCGGGACATTGCGCGCCGTGCCCACGTCTAAGTAAGCGCCTTTTTTATATGAAAAGAGTAGCAAATGAGTCTGCAGGCTAACTATAGTTGTGGACAACCTTGAGCATCTTAATCAGGACTGAAATTCCATCTGACATCTTGCAGATTCGTTGCAACTTTTTAAGACTAAAATGGTGATATCGTTTGTGTCGACAATTCTATGACGTGAGAAACTTGAGTCAAAATAATGATTACTAAGTTGTATGATAACGTTACAATTGAGGCGAGGAAACGACGCGTTATGTAATTATATTTATCTGTTATTATTTGAGTATTGTAATTAATTAGTTATCTTTGTATTCTGCGATTGTTAAATTACGTCTGTTAACAATTATGACATTAGTATACTATACTTTATTTACAAAAAGTATTTTTAATAACAATCTCTAAATAATATAAAACAAAGTCCCTCGTTGCATCTGAATATCTCTCCGCCTGTTCGTGATAAACTCAAAAAGTACTGGACGGATTTTCTTACAGTTTTTAACAATAGGTAGAATGATTCCTGAGGAAGGTTTTGGTACATAATAAATTGGGCAAAAAATTCAAATATTTAAATTCAATACAGTAATTCAGTCGTTGTTCGAAATAGATGATTTTAATTGTTGATGATCTCCATCTTAGTCTTCAAGAGTAGGAACGCATCCGCATCCGTCCAACATAGAATTTCTGTTCTATATGAGATTGAACGTGGTTGTCCATGGGCTGCGGTGACCACTTACCATCAGGTGGCCTGCATGCCCGTTTCTTACTCTTTCATAATAAAAATAAATAAATAAATAACACTTTCTGTGCGGTTTACAACACTGCTATGAAATGCGCGGAGCAATGCGTTTGCCGCTCGTATACACCTGTGTTGTACGGACGAATCTGTATGGATAATGGGCGAACAAAAGTGCTGTGTTTTTGTCGGTGGACATTACGTGTGTGTATTCGTAGATGATATACAGATGCTAAAAAATATAATATTTTAGTATATTGTCGGCGTAACTTCAGTCTAGCAAAATAAGCTCCAGTTTAGTGCCACCTCCCGCAATACTGATCCGATCTAATATGGGAGCGCCACAGTCAAAGTGTTAAACATATTAATCGTGTATGGTGGTGTGTGACGTCAGACTTCGAGGAGGTGCGGTGCGAGTGCGGCGAGTCGGTGCTGCTGCCGCCGGTGCGGTGCGGCGCGCGGCCGCCCGCCTGCAGCGCGCCGTGCCCGCGCCCGCGCGCCTGCCGCCACCCGCCGCACCACTCGTGCCACGTGGGCGACTGCCCGCCCTGCGTCGTGCTCACGGCGCGCGTCTGCCACGGCGGACACGAGGTACTGATCTCTCTCTCACTCTCTCTATCTCTATCTCACAGAGACACACACACATACACACGCACCGTATACTCCTAACATTCTGTCTCGTTAAATAACGTGTATTCAAACTACTGCTCTTTATTATCATGGTGTTAGATGGTATTATGATGTCCTTGCATTCCATGGAACTGTATAACTAACTATAAGTATGGATAAATGTAAAATTCACTGCAGATGTTACCAATAGGCGGTAGTCTTTACCTTGTGGAATATAGATGTAGTGATATATGTATATATGCATGTAAAAACATTCCTGGCAGTATAGTAGGGGTCGCTATGTCGACTGGAGTTGTAATAAGTGGTTATTTGACCAGGGAGATAGTCAAATACCGTAAAGTATATTTCGGTTTTAAAATATGGTTTGTAGCATAACTTAAAACCGAGGCGGCCATGTTTATCTTCAGGAGTAATCCTTAATGACAGGTAATAAGAAAGAAATTTTTTCATAGTGTTTTGTATGTTTATCTTATTTTCCTCAATGGTATTTATTTGGCGTAGGAAAGGAAAACAATACCGTGTTCACAAGAGGAGTTCTCGTGTGGCCTGCCTTGCGGGAAGCCGCTGCCTTGCGGCAAGCACACCTGCATCAAGATGTGTCACAAGGGACCTTGTGATACTGGCAAGTGAGTTGATTATACTTTACATTTAGTGATGGAGCTATAATTTCCCCGAGTTTCGAATTGTGGGTTTTTGTATTATGTCAAATTAAAATTTCCTCTATCAATATTGTTTTGGTGGTATAACCGCCGCCCTCATAATCCATCGTCAAGCACTTATCCTGGTGCTCTCACCAGTGATATATAGAGTCAATATGACCATTTCACCATTACCACCCACCCATCATCTACCCATGACGCCAAATAGGATTTAAGTCCTATTTGAGATTTTATGTGGGCTAGAGCGTCTTCTTAACAATAGGTGGCCTGCATGCATAAAAAATGGCGCTTGGAACCGTGAAGATATTTGCGTTGAAAGAGTCTACTATGCGTTCCGTCTTAGGTCTCCAGATCCATGCAGTCGTGCATATATTTGTATGGCCTTATTGAGAAATTAAACTAAGTGCGTTTTGTCCCATGCTCGTAGATGTATGTGGCCAAGTAAAAAACTTGTATATGTGTAGTAAGAAGCTAAGGTAAAGTTAAAGTGTGGTTTCTCCGCCGTCTCCAGATGCAGACAGCAGTGCTTATGCATATGTACTTGCAAGTGTAGTGAGAAGTTAAAGTATGGTTTGCTCCGTATGTCCAGGTGCACGCAGCCGTGCACGGAGAAGCGTCCGTCGTGCGGGCACCCGTGCGCGGCGGCGTGCCACGCGGGCGCGGGCGGCGCCTGCCCCAGCACCGCGCCGTGCCGCCGCTCCGTGCGCGCCACCTGCCCCTGCGGCCGCCGCTCCGCCGAGCGCGCCTGCTGCGACAACGCGCGCGACCTCGCCAGGTACTCAACGACTTTGTCCCATCATCACATTTACTATCACCACTAATATCATCTACGAAACTACGATCATTTGTAATACGCGCAATATCATCAGTTTTAACACCAGTCTATCACAGTTACCATCAACTCCACCGACGCCGTCATCGTTAGTATCGCCACCCGTTTCAACTCCAATATTATTATCTCTATCACCATTTATACCACCACCTCCATCACCAGTTACGAATGTCATCATCAATTCCACCAACAATGTTGTTTGTACCGCCATTTTGATCATCAGAACTACTTGCGCCACCAGTAACACTAACGCCATTTCCAACGTTGGTGCCATCTCAAATACCACCGGTAACACCATCACTTCCGTTACTAATATAAAATGACATTAAGTAAATATATTACATGACATCAGCTTTAAAATTATTCAACATACTCTTAGACTAAATGCAAACAGCCTTTATTAGTTCCTTGAAATTGCACATAATCTGTAATATTAATTTTATATTCGTTTCTTAGGTTAATGAGTACATTGGCTCTGTCAAAGATGCAAGACGGTGGTTCCGTAGATTTGAGTGACGTTCAACGGCCTGCTAATATGCTTAAAACGTAAGTTTACTTCAAACATAAGTATATGAACAAGGTTTTTTTGCTGACAAGTAAATACAACGACTTTTCATGCGAACTTGTGTTTCATATTGGAGACGGAAGGTTACTGGTAACACTTCAAAGCGAGGCGACCATCTCAGTCCTCAGGAGTAGCAACGTATCTACGTTCGTCCTCGCAGCAAAGTGTAAGCGACAATCGTACCTCTCCAACCGTAACATAAGTAATGCTTTCCAGCGGATTATAAGGGCAGCGGTGGTACTTCCCCAGTCGAACTATAGTTCTCCCACCTTTAAAATGACCAGAACATGTCACAAATCTATCAGAAAAGAAGTTTAAATTAGTTATTAAACAAACCTTGTGTAAAAAGGCGTATTATAACACCAGTGATTATCTAAATAATAAACTCATATGGTCTGAAACTACTCCAGTTCCACTTGCTCTATTAGTTTAAGTTATTATTTGTAAATTACATTTTAAAGATGAAAAAGATATGTGTTTTGGAGTTTCTTTCGCCGACTCTTCTCCAAAACGAAACACCTTACGAGTCGGTGGTAGTTTATTGACGTTCAAAAAGAATTCTGTAAAGAATCTACTTTGAATAAATATATTTTGATTTTGATTGATTTTGATAGGAGGTTTAATGATATAATATGATGCGGTGCATGGCGTGCAGGCTGGAGTGCGACGACGAGTGCCGCATGGAGGCGCGCAGCCGGCAGCTGGCGCTGGCGCTGCAGATCCGCAACCCCGACGTGTCGGCCAAGCTGGCGCCGCGCTACAGCGAGCACGTGCGCGCCACGGCCGCGCGCGAGCCCGCCTTCGCGCTGCACGTGCACGACCGCCTCGCCGAGCTCGTGCAGCGCGCCAAGAACGTGCGTCTACACCTCTCTACACACGTCTACATACGTCTACACACGTCTACAGTCGTCTGCTCCCTTTACGCACGTCTAAACATGTCTACCCACGTCTACAGTCGTCTGCTCCCTTTACACACGTCTACACACATCTATACACATTACACAAGTCTACACATTTGATTATGTGAAAGGGATTCTAGCGAATGGGATTTTATGAAAAAGACACGTTTTGGGAAAGAATCGATATGAGATAGAGAAGTTTTGCGAAAGATATATGACAAAAGAATATTTTACCCATAACTTTGTTATACTTGTTTTACCTACATGTATTCAGTAGCGCTGTCTGTTTGCAGTCGAAGCAGAAGACGCGGTCGCACTCATTCCCGTCAATGAACCGCCAAAAGAGACAGTTCATCCACGAGATGTGCGAGCATTTCGGCTGCGAGAGCGTGGCGTACGACGCTGAGCCCAACAGGAACGTCGTCGCCACCGCTGACAGGGAGAAGGTGTGTGTTTATCATCATCATCACTATCACCATCATAACCATCACCAACACGACCGCCACCAACACCACACTTATTTTTTTATTCAAAGTAGCATAACGGAACTTTTTGAATGTCAATAAACAGTACACCAAGTAAGGTGTTTCGTTTTGAAGAAAAGGTGGCCAAGAAACTCAAACTTTAGCCTTATATTTGTCTATGTATATATCTATATATTTATCTGTGTGTGTTTATGTCACTCTCAAAGGCATTCTTATATGATTATGTAGATTGTTAATTTTTAATTTCTTAACTGTTTTTATTTTTCATTAAAATATAGAAAATTTGTATGACATTTTTTATTAATTCAAAATCCTAAATTTACACACAAAGTTATAAAAATATATAAGTAAGCTTTAAATTTACATAATTGTTTTGTGTGATATTTTTTTGGTGCTGTATCATAATTTGTTTGTGTGGTGTGGTGTTAAAGTCGTGGCTGCCGGCGATGAGTGTGTTGGAGGTGCTGGCGCGCGAGGCGGGCAAGCGGCGCGTGCCGGGCCCCGTGCTGCGCGCGCCCGCCCAGCCGCCGCCCACACACTCCGCCCCCGCCACCACCAAGTAGGCACCCTCTATCTTTATTAAGCTATTGTTAAACATGGGAGAACTATAGTTCGACCGGAGAGGTACCACCGCCCTCATAGTCCTGGTGAACCAACGTTATTTAATTGCCAATTTCTGTTAACGTCCTTTAACTCAATGGGTCACAGTTTGTATGTAAAATAAATGTGACGTTTTTTATGTGTTACAAAAATGGTGAATGAATAATACAATGGTGGGAGACCTATAGTTCCGCCGGAAGCGAGGCGACCATCTTAGTCCCCAGAAGTAGCAACGTACCTACGTTCGAGCTCAAATAGCATTTCGATTGTGTTTCGGGTTCAGGTGGTTTGTATGCTCATTTGCTACTCTTCTCAAATAAAAAAAATGTCCCATAATATAACAGTTATTGACATAAATACTGCTTATAAAATCAATTATTATATCCATGGGTACATTTTAACGGGTTTGGATAATAAAATAATGCATGGTAACTGGCGAACCAATATTTTACATTGGAAAAGCCGCAGATAGCCGACCCTTGGTCTTGACCATTAAGCGTCACGTGGTTTGCATGATCGTTTGCTACTCTTTTAACATAAAAAACAAGCCATAAATCGTTTGATAACGTTACTTCCAGATCAACTGGTGGTTGGGCAACGCTCACATCCACCAACGCATGGGCGGCTCGCAGCGCTCGCCAGCCTCCCCAACAGCAGCACCAACAACAGCAAATGCAGCAGCAGCAACAGCAGCAGCAGCAGCAACAGCAGCAGCAGCACCAGCCTCAACAACAGCAGGCAACGTCTAAAATCGACTATTTCGACAATCCACCAGATAATTAGACTAGTTATCAAATTGTATTTAGTGTTGTCTAACTATCGATTAAATATCCATTGTCTATTGTGGCCTTAAATTCTAATAACAATATTGATAGGGCCAAATTGAATAGTATCGATACTATTTTGCTTTATTAATACTATTGTTCGCCTTTATCAATCGACATTATTGATAGTATCGAAAGTATTATTAACATCCAATACCATCTATTTATCTAATAGCATCGATATTACTTCGCTTTATCGATAGTATTTCTTAAATTTTTCGATAGTATCGATAATATTATAAATTCCAATTGCTATCGATTACCCTATCGATATTGGGACCACCTTTCAAGGTCAACGATCGATATCGACAAATCAACTATCGATAGTTCTGAAACGCTAATTGTACTGTACGCCAGGCGAGTGTGAGATGCTAACCGGCATAGTATCATATTTTTTCCAATCAAAAATCTTCTATCGTCGTAAACAATAAAATGACATTTAAGAAACAATATTTTTTTCTCCATTGAATCGATAAAATTGTAATGTTTTTGAGTACCTATCAAAAATTTATTTTCTCAAAGGATTGACCATATTTGTATAATAGTTTTTGTAAATCGGAAATGTTAGCTTCAAATAATTGATAAAATTTTATTTTCGGGCTACCTACATAACCGACAATTACACCGGAAGCAACTATTTTCGGCACGGTTGCCGGTTACCCTTATAAGTGAAGTGAACGGTTTATGTGCTTACGTTGGCGCTACAAGACTGAAGGCGGACATTACGTCTGTATATTCATGGATGCTACGCTGATACTAAAAATACAATATTTATGTGAATTATTGGCGCATCTAGAGTCTAGAGAAAAGAGCTCCAGTTTAGTGCCGCTTCCCGCAATCCTGACTTGATGTAATATATGAGTCAACGTTTCAACCTTATGTGATTTATTCACTCGTTTAAGCTTCAGATGTAAAAAATGACATTATACCCGAAATGTTCGAACCCATAGTAAATTGTACTTTTTCATTGCTGGTCAGTATATCCATTACTGTTCTGGTCAGTAAGCCGAGGATACAGCACTCGCCTGGTCATAATCGTAGGATAAGAAGCTTACTGGTGATCTTAGTGTATGTTTTAATAACTTAATTGTGTGTTTAATTTTTAACCCATTTTTATTATAGTAAATGAGGAATTGTAGGGAAGCCGTCGGTTATTTTTTAAAAGTTTTTTTCTTAAATCGGAACAAAATTAGAAATAGTATTGAAGTGTTTGGTTATTCTGCAATAATTTATCGATTATTTTTCATATTTTTTTAAATTTAAATTTAAGAAGACATCGTTTAGTAGTTGTCGGTGAAATCTTAAAAGAAAATTGTTATTATTTTTGGTGAGATAAAAGGACAAATAGTATTCTTTGGTTATGTTATTGACATGAAGATGATTCGGTCACGAATAATTAGGTTTAGATTAGTATGAAGCGATTTACGTATGTGAGTATCAAGATTAAGGAATTAGACTTTTCTCTTGTATATTAAAAAAGGACTGACATTGTTTTTTATACAAGTGGAAGTCTTTTCAGGGCAAGACTCTTCTTTAATTTAAATTATTATATTACAATATTGAATAGCTGTCCTTATTCCTGCTACTTTCATTTACTCCAGTTTTTTTAACAACCGAAGAAATTTGATCCTTGTTTGATTGATTTGTTGATACAGTAACACCAGGAAATACCATATTGCGTGCTTCACTTAATAGTATAAATCAAGATTTAATAGAAAAGATTCATGAATGGTCGAATCAAAGTTATGAAAAAATGAAAATAAAAATAAATATGTAATAGTTAAAAAAATACTCAAACACACGCTTATATAAAAAAGGAAACATAAGAAAAAAAAATGCAATGTAAAAAAACTGTGGGGTGCATGGGGTCAATAGGTCACTAAGAAACCACGCCACTTTTATTTCTCTTTTTTTTCATATTATTTCATTCTCATCAGTCCTTCATACGTGTACAAAAGTGGTGAAAATTATGCTCAAAGAATCCGTTACATACATACATATATAGATAGATAAAACCCAAGCTAATAAAAGCGTGTTTTTTGAGACAACTTGACCAAATTAACAAGATGTCAAAACAAAAAAACAAACACTTATAAAATATAATTAAGAATTTAAAAATTGAAAATTGTAGTAGAAAAGTAAAGTCGTATTATAAATCTCGTTGATCGAGTCATCCGGCTTCGCGTGAAGGATTGATTTTAAAGTTCGTCATAATACATCTGTGATTTTGTCGAAATAAATCATACGATCGATCCGAGGAAGATCGTGTTAAATATTATTGATTTATTTAGTTCATAACAAGGATTATTTTTTGATATTATTGATTAGAATTGAAATTTTACTGAGTTTTTTTATGCAAATATTAATAATTCATTTTGTTCATAGTGCCAATTATTTTGAAGTCGTCTAAGTAATAGCTTATTGAATAGATTCCAGTCTCATTTAATGTTACACGTTTTTATGACAAAGTGAAAAGTAAAAATCAATTTCAAAGAAAAAAATACTTTTTAATCAGTTAAATAATTGTGATATATTTAAAAAATATTTTTTCTTGAATAATTACATTCAATTCCGTTCATAGTAATACTCGTTTTCACACTACACTGAGGTCACTATTAAGAGTTGATAGTGTCAATTTTTTGATAAATGTCTATTCGTATAATATTAAAACTAAATTATATACACTAAATTATATCGTTAGGATAAATGTGGGGAATACGTTCAATAAATGTTTTCTTTATTGGCTACTGGACCGTGAGCCAGCAACAGATTTTCATGACCACTTCTATCTTAGACAATAATTTAAAATGCTTCAGAAACGTGTATCATGAAGTCTATTCTGTTTCCTCCACCTCGTTATTTACCTTATTCAACAAAATAAATAAATATGAATATGAATATGTTAACTGATGTTTTATGAAGGTGAATTTCGCCGTGACCACGAGCGGTGCAGATGCTTCGAAATATCGCCAATTATAAAGCGTTGATCGTGAGTATTAGTTTAGAATGAGATGGGATGGGATAAGCCAAGGTGACTGTGAACGTGGCAAGTCAGCCGTAGTCGCTCTCAAAGATATTATGGATCCGCAGATGCCGTTCACGAGGCTTCCATGATATACCTCTGCAGCAATTTATAGATTATTGCCCAAGAAGACTTGATTCGCGACATTTGAACCTGGCTCATTGTCTATACGTCGTGTGCGAGGTAACGTACGTTAAATAGAGTTAGAAACAAGTTTATCGGAGACTACTTAAGCGATCAATAGTTAAAAATTATGGAAGAGACCTATAGCAGCGAATTAGTTCTGTTGCCTATTGTCCAATTTGCAGCTTGTCCAAGAGCTCAATAGCAGATTAAATTTGTTAAGTAAATATTTATAGTAAATTGGACATTCCGAAAAATTGCCATTTTTCGCATTTTACGGTTTCGGTATTAGGACACAGTCATGGTCAAATGGACATCCTGAAAATTTGTCATTTTGCGAATCCTACTATATGGGAATTTATTTATTTATTTTATTTTATTGTAATTATTGAATTGGAATATAGTGTAGTCAATTAGACATTCTGAAAAAATTTCATTTACCGAATTTCACTTTCTGATTTTTTTTATGTGTGAAGAGTAGCAAACGAGCATGCAAACCAGATAATGTTAAGTAGTCGCTGCCTATAGACATCCACGTACAACCACAAACACGACTGAAATCCTATTGAGCTCGAATCTAGATACGTTGCTACTCCTAAGGTTTAAGAGGGTCGCCTCGCTTCAAAGTGTAGCCGGCAACCGCACCACTCCAACCGAAGCATAAGTAATGTTAACGGCAGATTATGAGGGCGGCGGTGGTATCTCCCCGGCCGAAGTATAGTTCTACCACCTCTTAATTGAGAATTAAATAATTATGTTGCGAAATCCACGTACGATTAGCGATCTTTAGCGACAATTGGAAATATTGCAAAGTGGTCATTATGTGTCCTAACTGAATTATGATGTATTTGGGGTTTCACGACGATTTTTTTAAATATTATTATTTTAAGCTTACTTTGAAATTTGGTATTCTAAGTTATCCAATTTCAAAGACAATCAAAATTAAGGTGCGAGTGGTCATAAACTTATTCTGATTTTTTCATAGCAGGGGTAAGACAATAATTTTCTTTTTTTTTATCACTATGAGAGCTATCTAAAACAATATTGTTTTATACATGATGGTTTTAAGAGATGATAGTAAGGCTTCAACTCAGCTATCTTGGAAGTCTCTGTGTGTATGTCCGTCCGAGACTATTCGAAATTATATGTAAGTCATAGTGTAGATTGTCACATGTCATGACTGACAATTGGTAAGTCATGATTGACAATTGTTAACTCATGACTGATAACTGTTAAGTCAATAGTGACAACTATTAAATCATAACTGACAACTGTTAAGTCAGGAATGAGTTATGACTGACACCTGTTAAGTCATGACTTACAACTGTTAAGTCACTAGTGACAACTTTTAAATCCTAACTAACAACCGTTAAGTTATTACTGACACCTGTTAAGTCATGACTGACAGCTGCTAAGTCATGACTGTCTGTGTAATAACAGTTAATAGTCATAACTAAACTGTTCAATCTTTTTGCATGGCCTATAATTTGTTACCAGCTTTATTGACGATTGTGTTTGTGATTTTGAAATTGGAACAACTGTTGGGAAAATAATTTAATGCTGTTTGATAAATGTATGGACGCCAACGAGAAGACTTATCTTTGGGTCTTCCTAACTGGAGTTTGAAGCGTCCATGTAATTATCCAAATTTTAACGAACATACAAGCGACTTGCATTCGTTTATATTAATGTTGATCAAATCTATTTCCAATCCGTTAATTTTATCCAACCTTTGTCTGAACGTTGGCAGCAATGATTGTTTGTTTATTAGTTTGGTATAACATTTGCTTTAAATAGTTGCTGTCAAAAGAATTTTGACCCGATGTCGACAATATCATTGTATT
>DWON01009639.1:0-11268 GCA_018251015.1 Phocides pigmalion okeechobee | reverse complement strand
CCCCAACCGAAACACAATACATGAAGAACATGTTGCTTTACGGCGGGTTATGAGGGTGACGGTGGTACCGCCCCGGGTGAGCTCTAACGGCTCTACCACCTTTAAAATCCGTCGATGGTACCACCCTCATCGAACTATAGTTCTCTCACCTGTAAAATAACTTCACCTGTGTAAATTCGACCAATCCGCACTAAGCCAGCGTGGTAAATAATGACCTAACACTTCTCATTCTAACAAGAAAATTCCTAGCAGTGGGAAGGAAATGGGCTCATAAAAACACACGTCTGATGTCATCCAAACGTTTTCAGAACCAAAATATTAATAAGACCGAAATAATAATTAAGTTAAATCCTAGTTAAGACGAGGTTCGGCTAAACAATACACTGTATTATTTTACTGTTTGCCAGGAAGCTATTATTGCCAGGGTGATAGTACAGAGCAATCTGTTTGGAATGCAAAATACTACCCCGTCTTTGAAATATATATCAGTCGGGTAAATCTCTAATCTTTCCGCCTCCTCCGTCCCTTACAATTATTATACAAAAATGAAAAGTAGTCTGTTTGTTTTAATAACAAACAAGCCTGCAGGCCATCTGATTAACTGGTCACTGCACCTCATGGACATCCACGTAAAACCTCAAATAAAATAGTAATGGCTACTCCTGAGGACTGAGATATCGCCTCCCTCGCAGGTGCTATATTCAAAAGGTGGTAGAGCCGTTAGAGCTCGCCCGGGGCGGCACCACCGCCAGCCTCATAACCCGCCGTAAAGTAACATGTTCTTCATGTATTGTGTTTCGGTTGGGGAGCTGTGGTTGCCGGATACACTTTATTAGAGGCGACCATCTTAGTCCTCAAGAATAGGAACGCTTCCGCGTCCATCCTTAAATAGAACTTCTGTTCTATTTGAGATTGGATGTGGTTGTCCATGGGATGCAGTAACCACTTAACATCAGGTGGCCTGCATGCTCGTTTCTTACTCTTTCATGATAATAAAAAAAAATCAGCCCTGAAGCCCTATCTGAGGTCGTACGGGGACGTGTTGCTACTCCTAAAGACTTAGATGGTCGTCTCACTTGTAAGTATACCGAGGTGGTATCTCCCTTAGTTATTACTCCTTTCATTCAGATAGTCGTCAGTATAACTGGTAATCGAATATCTCCAATCAAAATGCAAAGATTTCGGCGTATTATAACAATAGTACCTCCCCCTTCGACCTTCAGCTCTGTCTGTATAACAACTATTTACATTTCCAACATAATCCCCCGTAACTTTGCAATGGATATCCACCAATTTTTAACTCACAAATCCGCTGTGAATAAACCCGTTTTGCATCAAAGGGGATTTTAGAAACGCATACGTAGCTTTGACTCGTTATATTCAGTAAGCCGCCGTCGAATGCTTTGACGTATTGTACAAAATGTTTATTTTCAAAATCTTTTCAATGCTGTTGCGTTTGTGCATATTTAAAATGGCTTCGTTTATCACAGAAATAGTTCACATTACGTCATGTAGACCATCTTAAGTTACAAGAGTAGCATACGAGCGTGCAGGCCACCTGATGTTAAATGGTCGCAGCAGTTTATAGAGATCTCAAATTCTACATTCGCCAACACAACACAACTAATGTCCTAATACTTGTTAAGATCGGAATCTTAGCAATGCATCTATGCACTGAAGCCTTGGACTGAAGTCCTGCTTGAGATATGTCTATGTCCATGGGCTGCAGCGACTAATTGTGGTCAGTCCATGGGCATATCATATTCTACACACGGACACACAACACGGATCACACACACAACGGATCTTAACACTTGTTAGGACTTCAGTTGTACTGAAGTCCTAACAAGTGTTAAGATCCGAATCTCAGCAGTGTAACTACATATAAGCTCTGACAGAACAGTCCTACTGGAGATCTCGATGTCCATTATCCGTAGCGACTAATTAACTTAAACAAGCCCGCATACTTGTTTGCTAATTTTCTTACATTACATTCAAAATATCCATATTTTTAAATCCAAATAGTTTAGTAAATAAGTATTTAATAATATACTTAAATTCAAATTCAATTTTTTTTTCATTGTAAGGTATTTACATACACTTAATGAACTTACTATTTAATGACACATGTGTGTTTAACGTTTGTCTATGCACTATGTTAATTCTGCCAAATTTGGGAGTACATGACCGTGTATGAATTTTCTATGTGGTTTTTATAATGCTCCATTTTGCAAAAAATAAGAGGAAGTGACGTCCTAATAACTTGATTGATGATTGAGTATTTTGCAAATGTTGGTAACACTGAGTGAAGACGCTTTTGGGTTGTCACCTTAGAAAATAGAATTAAAAAAAAAACAAAAGAAGTTTGCTTTTAAAGCGACAATGTTTTGTTATTGGGATTTGGCTTTTAAGCATTTTATTCTAATTGTCTTAATATGTTTTTTATTATTAAAATTAATTTACGAACATCGCTATGGTTAGTTGTGTTTATGGTTAGTGTTCTTACACAGTACACAGTCAAAATGATTTCAACCTCGCTTTTCAAAATAATCAGATTGTAGCAAATTACATTTACAGAGAATCGAGCTTAAAAATATCTTTTAGATAACAATGGGAAGAAAATCACGCCTTGCTTTAGACAGAGTGATAGGAAACAACAATGGTATCACGACACTCAATATCCGATATGACAATGTCATTTCTCAAATGACATGACACACATAGACTCAAAATGCTCTCATTTCGGTACCCACACAAGATAACTGATAGACAACGAATCTCGAATCCACGTGGGCCATAACAAAGAGAAAACGGATTGAAAAGGTTAAGAAACCACTCGTCTCGTCAACGACAAGTAGTAGAACTAGAAAATTATGTTATATAACGGGTACTCACGATTAACGCTTTTTAATTGCCGATATTTCGAACCATCGAATTATGTGAAATATCGAAATTACAAATATCGGCAATTTCGATAACAGCTAGTTAAACGATTTACCATCGCGGAGTCAACTTACCTTGATGATGCTCTGTTTTGGGACGAAACAGGTGTTGTTTGTAATGGTGTATATTTTTAATCACATCACTTTTCCTATCCAGGAGGGAGGGTGGGCATAGTGCATGCTTTAAAATATATACCATTATACATTGTGGTGGCGGATTGTTGCAAAGTAATTTTTAATTTACCACCGCCACCCTCATAACCCGCCGTAAGGGACATATTCTTCATGTATTGTGTTTCGGTTGGAGAGGTGTGGTTGCCGGATACACATTATTGGAGGCGACCATCGTAGTTCTCAAGAGTAAGAACGCATCCGCTTCCATCCTTAAATAGAACTTCTGTTCTATTTGAGATTACACGTAGTTGCCCATGGGCTGCAGTGACCACTTAAGATCAGGTGGCCTGCATGCCCGTTTCTTACTCTTTCACAATAAAAAAACAACTTAATTCGACAAAAGCGCTAATTTCGATATTACACATAATTCGATAGTTCGAAATATCGGCAATCAAAAATCAAAAATCGTTAATCGTGAGTACCCAGTCTATAACATAATGTATATTTTCCGTGATAATATTAGTTTAAAATCGTAAACTAGAAAATTGTTATGACCAATTATTATTATGAATGTTCTGGTTATTCCTATAGATTGTTTAGGAAAAGCTTTTATTATAATTACTTTTGAGTTACGAGCTAATTAAAACTTTACATCATTGGTACTACGTATAGTAACCATAGCTAGCCAATAAAATTAATTTTCGATAGTATAAGGTTAGATTTCCGCACCATATACTGTTAAAATATAACCTTACATATATTTAAATTTATATATAAGACATATCCATTTAAGACTTTATACAAAATTAAAATGGTGTCCGTTTCTTTATTTATTTGTTATTTAACCAAAAACCACAGATTTTATTTACCTCAAACTTTATTCTTACAAATACATATACTTAAGATTTAAGTAACGAATACAATTTATAGAGAGGAGAATGGAACTCTTGTTCTTTATGGAGTTAGTCACAGATGTCCATGGACGGCAGTGCCCAATACCATCAGGTAAACTGCATGCTTGCTACTACCACTTTATATACATAAATGATAATCTAAACTGTTGATAAAAAAACTATCATAATTACACCAAACAAACATTTATATATTTCAATAGCTGGTTACTATAAGCTAAATTATAGAATTACTTTCGCCTGCAACAGCTTTTAAAAAGCTCGCCGCTATCTTATCACTGGTGATGTGGTATGTGCCTCGTCGAGGCTTTATAGATTACACACATTGTTGTGTTCAATAATGGCCAGATAAGCGGTCCACATCTGGTTGATGATGCTGTAACTCAACCCCGGGCTATAGCTTAAAATTGTAGCGCGGGCTTATAGCATTATAGTACAGGACTTGGGAATTTTTGGCATTATCAAATCAATTTGAAAACTTGATATATATGCGAGCAAGTTAACAGACTCAGAGATGACTGCTTAAAATCACTAAACCTAAATTCAAAAATGTTGCTTATAGATTATTTTTATAGCGTGAGTACCATGTACTAAATGAACAATAGCTTAACGGTGGAAGAACTCTAGTTCGACCGAGGAGGCACCACCGCGGCTCTCATAATACGCTGTAAAGCATTTCTTGTATTTCGGTTGGAGAGGTACGGTTACCGGCTACACTTTGACCATCTTAATCCTCAGAAATAGCAACGCGTCTTCGTTCGAGATACGATTTCGGTCGTGTTTGTGGCTGTACGTGGATGTCTATGGGTTGTGACTACTTGCCATCAAGTGGTTTGCATGCTCGTTTGCTACTCTTCTCACTTAAAAAAAAAAGGAAATTCCATCCAATAAGGAATAAGATATAGTTCAACCCGTACATTGTAAGAATACCTAATATCGATTTTTATATGAGAGAAGCAGGTAAAACTACCAGCACTATATTTATATACTTAACGTAATTTTACAGAGAACTCATTACATAGTAAAATATATAAATTCGAAGATATTAATTAATGTTAAATCATGTACACTTTACAAAAAGTGGGATCTTCCATTTCGATAATTTTGATATATGTATAATTATTTATTAATTTAAACATGTATACATAATATGTTGTCGCTCTCAATAAAAATAGGGTAGTTGTGCTAAAAATAAGGTAGTTTGGAAAAAATGTTGTCATCGAATCAGACGACATCACCTGATCGCCTCACCTACTTATTCTGAACTTATTACTTTAGACTGTCGCAGCCCTTTCCATTGACATTTAGCAATATAATTGCTATTATGGTTGTAACAGTAGATTGCCGTAATTTTTAATTGAATAAGTCACTAACTTTATATTTGGTTAAATCCCTGCAGTATCGCTTCTGTTGCCCGAAGCGCCCCCTATATTTCTATATGTGATCTCTGTCCTTATATTCTTATATATAAACAAATGACTCTCTTATCTTCTAGATTATAATTAGGATTGTTCACAATCTATTTTTATAATAAAATTTCATTTCATTGCCATACTCTTAATTAAGTCATTGTTTACAATTATTCATTTAAATTAATAATACTTGTAATAATTTATTGTATTTAATAGTAATTAGTAGGGAACGATTCTATTTAACCTTATGAAGTGTAATTTTAAGTGATACAACGGTAACACGAGATAAACTAGAGTTATTTGCTGTAAGCGGATATAAAGTTTATTTACTTTTGTTACGAAAGACAAGTAACTGGTTTTGAATCATCACGGGATCCGCGACCAGTGAATCACGTTGAGGAAAATTGCAGGAACGCGGTGTTTGCATAACTTCACCGTTGAATCAACGACCCCGTACCCGTGATTAGCTAATAAATGTGAAAAGGTATAACAAAGAAGGAAAGAAATATTTTAAGAATGTATATGTGAACATAAAATATAAATATTATTAAAGGTGAGAGAAGTATAGAAATAGGAGAACAAAGTGGGAAATATTAAGGCGGGAGAAGTGTGTGTGTGTGTGTGTGTGCGCATACAGCGTACATATAGCCAGACTAATTCCTGAGCGAGGTAAGCGCCAGCCATTTGGTCATTCGCAGAGCCCATTAACCGCTCGGACAGATGTCTATAAAATGTCCGAGCACAGAATCCCCATGGTTCCATTATTTCTACCACAAACGGCAGAAATATGTAGTCTTATTTAACTGATACATTCATAATAATTCGCATAGTGGGAGAACTGTATTTCGCCCAGAGAGGTACCATCATCGGCCTCATAATCCGCCGTAAAGCATGACATATTTTTCGGTTGGAGAGGTGCGGTTGCCGGCTACACTTTGATCCAAGGCGACCATCTTGGTCCTTAAGAGTAGCAACGTATCTACGTTCGAGTTTAGATAGGATTTCAGTCGTGTTCGTGGTTGTACGTGGATGTCTATGGGCTGCGATTACTTAACATCAGGTGGTTTGCATGCTCATTTGCTACTCTACTCACATAAAAAATACATGATATTTTACTACAACGAAATATTAATTTGTTCATATCATATGCATTGTTATATCATAGAAAAATATTGGACTTTTCAAAGCTTCAGCTGCCTCCTAGACAATGTTCATTTAACCCCATATCTGAAAAGCGAAATATCTCGAAAGTATCAAGTAATTTAATCCAGCATATAGTAGCTTTGATTAGAGTGATATTTAACAAAGCTTTCACGTACTAACTTTTCATAGTTAAGACTGAGACTTTGAAAACTCGAGTATTGAGCTCGACTTCGCGAACAAAGCAGTCATTAGTGTTAGTTTGTGAAAATTATTCAACTTTCAAACTTGGGCCAAGTTTTGAAAACGTGTCAATTAGTTAATTAATTTATGATGGTGGATCTTATTTTATTACTTTGATGTTTAAATATTTAAAGTTTGAGAAGTTTACTTTTTAGATCTAAGACATTGTCAACATTATCTCGCTGTATAGGCACTTATTTGCTACGCAGTTATCCCCAGTTTTTCGGTCACCAAAAACTTCATTCAGATGTGTAGAACTTTCCTTGGAGAAAGTAGCCTTCTGGACTCCTCGACTCTATGGTCTCGACGGCGTAAAGTTCATGTACAATTAATGAATAAAATCAACGCTAATCTAAAATTACTACCTACTTCGACATTTAGAATTTAGTCAACCTTAAGCAAGATTTTGGAGGTTTATCTTTAGTATAAATAGTCTATAATTACACTATGTTTTATGATGCATAGCTTTGGTTTCAAGATTAAAACCAGTATTAAAGTTAGATCAAGCGTTGTGAAAACAATCGACAGATGGCCGAACTATAGTACAATCGGGAAGGTACTAAAGTTGCGAAGAAACTTTTGCGTTCCGGTTAAAGAGGAATGATTGCAAAGTACGCTCAAAGAGGCGAACAACTCAGTCCTTGGGAGTATCAACGGCTAAGGACGACCTCATATATGGCCTATGGGGAATGCCATCTACACAGGAATGAAGTGTTTTAAACAAAACTATGGTAAATCCGTTCTATCCGTACGTTCGTATTAGCCAAGGTATGAATGAGTTTATCTCCTATGTGATTAAGGTATTGATGAAAATGGGAACAGTTCAGACTTCAGTCCTGTTTTGAGGTTGTATGTAGATGTCCTTAGTGTGCATCCATCACTGAACATCAGATAGCTTCCAAGCTCGTCGTTCCCATTATCTCATAAAAAAATATATTTGTATTTTTTTTGCAATGACTGTACGTTAGCGCTTCTAAGCATTCACAATTATTATTTTTTATGTATCTCGCCTAGCAATAGAACACCCAAACAGGCGTGATTTGCCACGCTAAACAATGAACTTGACCATTGGAGCTAATACCGAAGATTTTTCATTCGATACGGTCAGCGAGATTATACTATACATCGGCTAATATAATATTTATCACTTAGTTTCGTTTATACAAAGTCGATTCAACATACTAATTCAAAATTTAAGTATTTAATAAATATATAATAAAAAATATAAATATCTTTTTTATTACAAGCAAAGTAGTAGAACTCAATATTAATTTGAACGTTTCTAAAAAAAAAAGAAATATTTAAGTACATTTAATGAATGTCTAAGTTATCATGTCAAATTAGTTCGTCGGCTTTGAATACCTTGTACCTTGTACCGTGCCTGAGGTTAATCGGAATATAAAATTCTGGTGGAAACTGAACATCTAGCATCCGGCATCCGGCAACTTGAAATAGATCGTCTTATTTCAGGACGTAATAGATGGATTGCTTCTCCTGAAGACTAAAAATGTCGCCTCGATAAAGGAAGCCAATAACCGCATTAGATTGTTTATGAAAAAGAACCATTATTACGCTTGCCGCATTTCCGCTGAATACCGACCGCATTTATTGCGCGAAATATGAGCCAACTCTCTTCTTATCACCAACAGCGTTGATCAAGCATGGGACTTATTTAAAAGAAACGCAAATAAATTAGAAATGGAAGACTTTAATTTGCACATACCATTATTGAAAAACAAATTTATACTCCTTCGAGACATAAATTCTAAGAGATCTTTTCATTACGTTTCTTTCGTGAATTCTCTGTCTCGTAAACATCATTCATCGGATTCAATCAAGCACGGTCACAAAGCGTAGGTACCATTTACAATTTACAGGTGTCATTCACCGAACTCTCATCGGGCGATGTAAATTAACCGGTCGCGTTGTACGACTGAAGACGATAAACTTTAAACGACTAATTTATCTTTATCAACAACCACTGCTGTTCCCCTGCTAGACTGGTCGCTACTGAGTGTCTGTGGTCTCTATTTAGTAATTGTGGTCGATACTGAGTAATTGTGGTCGATACTGAGTAATTGTGGTCGCTACTGAGTAATTGTGATCGCTACTGAGTAATTGTGGTCGCTACTGAGTATTAATTAGGCTACATACAACGCCGGCCAGAAGGTTCACTGCAAACGATGATAATAATTATCAACTACCGAGCCTATCAATACTCATGCATCAGTCCATATCTGTGCCCAGGATAGGAATCAGAATGTTTTATAGTTGGGCACTGGTATCATTATGAAAAGACTTAGAACATAGTCTACCATGCGACCAAATAAAGATTGGATGACTTGTCATACGTTTGAGACCCTTTTGAAGAACTGCCTAGTTTCTTTAGGATATTAATCTTCTTCATTGAAATAAGTATTAAAGACACAAATTCTAAAAATAAAAAGTATTCGATTGGTGGACTTTCCACGTGAGAAGATTAAATATCATCATTACACAAATAAGAATGATAAAAATAACTAAACCGATAAGTAATTAGTAAATTTAATTGAGTTAACAATAAATAGATGTTTTGTTAAGTGCCAAATTAACAAACCCTTTTTGGTAATTTCCGGGTTTTTTTTATCAATTAGGTCCGATTATATATCTTTGTATAAAGTAAAATTAAAAGTAAAAAAGTAAAGCGAAATACAAGGCAAAATAGGCATGTAATTACAACCAGTTTGTTAAGTTATTTATATAAATTTAATACCTGTAAATCATAAAATACGCACAAATAATACTAAATTAATTTCAATTATTCTCTAATTTATTTGCTTAATTAAAGTGAATTCTTGTAACGCTCTCATTTGTATTTTATAGCTTGTAAATATTATAGTTACCCGTTCGCGGTTAAACAGGTACTTTATACAAAATCGAAAGTCGGATTGGGCGTTTGGCGTTTTTGCGAAGTATCAACTGAAAAGCTTTTTAAGTCCCGTAGAAAGTTAAACAATTCGTCGATCGGTTTTGTTGACTTTGTCCGGAGTGGGAACAAAGGTTTTTGTTTGAGTTTCTGTCCAAATGTCAATGTGGACATGAATACAGCTGATACAACGATAATGCGAAAACTTATCTCCGGCCATCATTCTCTCGTTCAGTTTGCAACTTTTACTTATTTTATCAAGAGGATGGATTAGTGTATTCTTGTGATTTAAAACACTTAATATATTTACATTTGCCTAACAGTACAAATGTTGCTAAGCGATTCTAACACATGAACATTCAAGTCTGAGTCAGTCGCAGATGAACTATCGTACTTTTTAGTTGCACTTTACATATATTTTTATGAAATGCAACCAATAAGTGAGTATCCAGTCCAATTGATGTTAAGTAGACATTGTCATCCCCGTGGATGTCCATACAATTACTAATAACGCGAAGGTTAGAAGCACTTAACTTATTGTTAAGTGCTTCTAACGCATGACCATTCAACTGTGAATCAGTACGAGATAAGCTACATTTTAGTTGTACCTTAAAAATTTGCTTATTCGTTACAGCTAGTAAACAGGTATCCAGTACAACTGATGTTAAATAGACATTGTCATGCATGGATATATACAATGTCTACTGGCGAAGATAACTCCTTTCCATCAGGTAATCTGTTAGCCTTGTAAAGCAAATTTTATTTTTATTATTTACAACTAGTATCATCCATGTACATACACATACATTATCTGTAAACCATGGCGACTCCATCAAGTGGTCCTGCTGCCTTTTCATTAGGCAAATTTATAAAAAATACATCTCTATATAGATTAAGAGACCTACCTGAAATATATCATAGATTCGTTTCTACTCCTGAGAACTAAGATAGTACCCTCCCTGATTTGTGAATCGGCAACCACACCTTCCACTTATCTGATGATGATACCTTCCCGTTAAATCCCTATAGATTCCACTGCCTTAAAAGGCTAGCAATACGTTAAAAAGTAATGTGCTTTTAAAATTGGAGTTTCTTTTAATTTATATCGTCTTAAGTCAGAAATTTACAAATTATGATAGACACATTAATTAAAATAGAAATCATTCTCAATCACATTTTTAATAATTCAAAGCAGAAGACAGACATGGACATAGAGAAATATTAACGTCATTGCGATGTCATATAAATTAGCTTTCCATCTATCCATCTTTAGCAGCTATCCATCTTTGGCGCTCTTCCTATTTTTAAGCAAAAAACATATTTTGTAATTAGTTTTATCTTAATCGATCCCTATAAATCTATGGTTAGGTGCAAGTCCTTAGTTTGATTCTCGGTCAGACAATTGGATTTGCTTTCTAGAAGTACTTGTTTTCCTCCCCACATCATAGAAAATGTGAAGTGAATATTCTTGAATCTGAATAATCTTAAGCATTATGAACGTTTATTTTTATTTCAAATAAATGATTTTTTTCTTGTTGTAAAAAATACAGTTACTATTTTTTTAATTGTGAAAGAGTAAGAAACGGGCATGCAGGCCACCT
>DWON01009638.1:0-11269 GCA_018251015.1 Phocides pigmalion okeechobee | reverse complement strand
GATTTCAGTCGTGTTTGGTGGTTTGCATGCTCGTTTGCTACTCTTCTCACATAAAAAAGCGTGTAGCGACCTAATATCACATGGTCCCTTCAATTCATGGATATTCATGTGTAACATATTTATAGGTTATGGAAGTTCCGGGATCTCTAGTAGAATATATACCTCAAAATGTAATGATGTAGGGCGATCATGGAATGTAGGGCGGCAGTTATCACTTACGTTTAAGTTGATTGCACGCTTGTTTCCTATTTCAATTTTATAAAAAATGTGTAATAAAATATACAACCCTACTCATCGATTATTTGACCAAAAAGTAGAAGAAAATCGAAAGTAAACTATAAAGACAGAGTATACTATTACAACTAACTATAAATAGTTGAATTGATATCGCGTATGATGACACGTAACTCGATAGCAAATTGCTTTTTATACAACTTCGAGGGCAATCTGGTGATAAGTCCTTCAGGGTTGTCACAATGGATGCTATAACTATCGTTTAATGAGTGTTTATAGATGTCAAATGAAATTATCGAAAAAAAAACTTGCATTTGCTAATATTTTTATGCTCGTATTAGAATTCGACGTAAAGACTGGATATAAATACGTGTCTGTTAATCTGAAAACTTATAAAAAAAATTGTACTTAATATTGACCTGTGTTATTTTTTAAAATTGTGGAAAAGATTTTAAAAATAATAGCGTCCTAACAACAAAATATATCTTGCATCTTTTTTTATTAATTCCACTGCACTAAGATCCTTAGGAGGCTTATATGTTTGAGTTGTATTATGTATCTTTGCATGTATATTTCTTTCATGTACATATCAATGTACGCCTATGCCCCCTTGTAACTAGTTAACTGATGAATCTGAATATTTGATAAGTTTATCTTGGTGGCGTGAGTATCTCTGGTACATTTATTTTACATTTTTTATTTCATCCAAACCCTTTAGTGGGGTATCAAAATAAGGCGTTTAAAAGGCGATAATTAATCTGTATATATACAACTACATATTGTTTGTATCACAGATGGGTTATATCACTTTTTTAAATAGATTATTCGTGTTAATAGTTTCTCTATTAGAAATTACCAACTGTTTAGTTTTCACACACAACTTTTCACCTCCCGTAAACGAAATAATCGAATAGCGACACATAACGTAATCGCCGCGTATAGTAAAGTTCGCTGCTAGTTTACTATTTTGAAATTAACTGTTTACGGGATGACACAATCTCGACTGCGGTAAAATTAGATGATTTAGCGTCACAAACTTGATTTGAAACTAGAACAATGATTGGTTTGACGAGCGCTCTTAATTAATCCGGTTTACAATGCTATTGGCTTGCCATGTAAGCCGTTTAGTCAGAATTGTTCCCTTGGGTCACTTTTTTGTTCAACTGTGCAGTCAATGGAGTATGTTAGTACAGCTATGTAGAGTAAATAGTTTAACTAATTGACGAAGATTTATGACCTTAATGATTTAGTGATTTATTAAGCACAATGATTACACTTTCATCCTATACAAAACTACTAACTACTACTACTAACAAGGACCAGAAATGTGACCTGGGTTACATTAAGATCCAGTTCGTGACCGAGTCTGGGTAAAAAAATGTAATTATATACGTATTTGCATCTGGATTGAAACCCAGCACTTTTTTACAGATTTTCAAAACACTTTTTTCTGAATGTTTTTTGAATTTGAATTTTTATTTTAGACAAGATGAAGTTGATTGTTAATCTTTCTTACTTATTTGATATTAAAAAACCCTTTTTTGTGACGTAAAGTATCACAAAAAGTAAATAAATAATTTCATCTTTTTGAAAAAAAAATCACATCGTAAGAATTTGTCCATAGAATTTTTTATTGATAAATATGTTATTTATTTGATATTTCTAATTTTAAGAAAAAAAAAAACGGTTTTCTCCTCTTCAGCGTAAAAGACGTTAATGGTAAAACCTAATTGTTACAGAGACATTTTTATAATATTTTTTTTATAAGTCAGAAGCATAAAATTATTTTGTCTATCTTTGTCCTAAAAATAATAATGAGATAAGAATTCCTTTGTTTCTGTAACATTGGCGATATAAATAAGGGCGTCATTAATTAGGTAACTTTGATGAATGCGTAGAACCTCGACAATGCATTAATTTATTTGGTTTTTCGAGCAGTCTATTTTGATGCATCATCAATTATACGGTAACAATGCAACTGATTGTTACGCTGTAAGTATTCAGTAATATATGCTGTTTTACATAGTTGTTTTAAGCATATAATAAGGATAATGTATTATGCGTAGCACTGTTACTTTGTACATCGTAAATGATGGTTAAAGTATTATTAAATGCGGACGGATTTGGATGGGTGACCGTCCGTGGCAAACATTTTTCAAGCGCTTACGTATATTTTAGATCGTACTTAATTGTACACCTTAAAGAATATATAACAGAAAATACAACAAAGCAAATATAGCAGTAGTGACCAAAAATCGGTCTTATCGCTACAGTAGCGATCTCTTCCAGAAAACCTTAAGTTGTGTTATGTTGAGGTTGTGTGGTCGTTTTGAAAACATTCGTCAATTGTCCACTAACTCGTATCCTTTCCAAAATCGATCGGAACAGTGTGGTATTGTATGCACTAAGCCTCTCCTAGGCCGCCAAAAACAAAGTCGTATTTCTTTTTCTAGGCAGTGCAACTATGTGGCACGTCTTATGTTCTTATATAATAATGCCCACTGACCAATATAAAGAGTAATAAAATTATTACATACTGTTTTTTGCACATAAATTAACATAGAAGCTATTTTGTAGGAGATTTATAGCAGCTTCGAGAACCGTGTTTAAATTAATGTTAATTATTGTAGCTGTTCACGAGGTAATATTTCGTGATAAAGTTGAAAGCATAAGTCGGTAATAGAGGGTCCGCGGATGGATATGAATATCAACACAGAGGTCAATGTACTTTCGTTATACAAATTTCAGCCTAAGACTAGCGATTGGAGTTTTAAGTATTAATAATATTATATTTTTAGGTTACCATGTGGAAAATTCTTAGTTTCATTTTTTTATGTGAGAAGAGTAGTAAACGAGCATGCAAATCACCTGATGTCAGGTAGTCGCAGCCTATAGACATCCACAAACATGACAGAAAGATAGGAATCTGAGCTCGAACGTAGATGCGTTGCTACTCCTGAGGACTAAGATGGTCACCTCGCTTTAAATGGTAGCCGGCAACCGCACCTCTCCAACCGAAACACAAGTAATGCTTTAACAGTCGAACTACAGTTCTCCCACCTTTAAAATTTATTAAAGTTTATTAAGATTCTGTAACGATATCTACAAAAGAACTTAAGACTTCATGTAAAATTTAAAAGACATATGTCTTCTGTTAAACGTTTTTTTACTAAAGTAAGGTAGCAGGGACTATGTAGTCCACGTGATGGTAAGTGGTTACTACCGTCCATTGATATCTGTAACCCGAATACGGTAACACTTGCAATCAAGGTGGCGTAGTCCTTAGGAATAGCACCCACGTATGACTTCAGTGAGAACTTCAGCCCTGTGTGGTATTGGATATGTATGTCAATGGTATGAGGAGATCATTTTAGATAGCCTGCACATTTTTATGATACTTTTCTAACGTAATAAAACACCTACGTCTCGGGAATTCTGTTCTGATAATCACCACGCAAGTTCAAAAAGTTACAAATAAATCGAAGACACAGAAAATATAGTTGCAAACACAACTCAAAACCACTACATGCAAACCACTGCATATAACCGCTTAAAACTCATATCTTCAATGCACGAACACATATAAAGCTTGCAAAATCCTCGCAGCGACAAAAAACTAACAGCGGAAGTGAACAAAAAATGCGCACAAAACATTCATACTTCCAGCGATCCATACTTGCGGAATTAAAACACTAATTCCGCCGCCACGCCCAAGGAAAGCCGCTTATGAGAGACAGTACTAGTACACTGGAAAAGCGACTTTTCTTGAATACGACACGACCGACAATCGATACACGACCACCGAATCGTACCATCTCGAATCTGGTTCATTTATTAGAACTGGGTTATTCCTTATAAAGATTGCTCTGAATTAGTTTAACTGTTTTTATTTATAGTTTTGACAAACATTAAGGTGTTAAATCGTACATTATAATAATAATTAAATCTGTAGATATCATCTATATATCGTTACTAAAAACTTATTATTTTATTTTTTATTTGTGGTATTTAATTGTATTAAAATAAAAAATATATTACTAACATTTTCTTGTATTATTTAACACTGGAAGAGCTTGGTGAACATTCTATAGGATATAGGTTGGTCGAGCCTACGTGACATACATAAAATGCGTTTTAAGAATGATTATGGAAATGCAAGCTTATTTGTTTTGTACCACACTATTCGGTAATCATATTCCTTATCAAGATGTATAATGTATAACATACATTGTTGTAGTACACGTCTTTATGGAGATCGTAAAGTAAAAACGTTCTCCTTAAGCTCCAACGCAGACTTCCGCATATGAACGAGCCAGATGGAGCCTTCCACACAGATCAGCCGCTGCAAACCACATTAAATCTTGCTTTTTACGATCTTTTCCTTTGCCAATCTGAGCACTGCTTGATGTGTTATTATGATATATGACTCTTTGCCCATGTATTTCGCCTTTTTTATTCACTTTTAGCTTTTGGTTAATAATTACGACATTTAAGCTTTTATTATACGCTGTTCTAGTCAAAGTTTGTTATGCAGCTTTATTCTTAGTTTTGTATCAGAAAAAGATAAAAGAAAGATTGAAAAACTAAAAGAAATTTCAAGAAAAAGTTCCGGTGTACGACAAAACTGCAGTTTTGTTGTAAGAAAATCGGGATAAATCTAATAAAAACTTTGTGTATATGAAGCCACTTTAATAGTGAGCTGTTACATATTTCTAACCTTCTTCACGAGTCGATTATTGGACTAGTTACACTCGATATAAATATAAATCAAGTAAGTAGGTGCGCCCTATTATCGGATGTGGGGAGTAAATCCTCCGTATTTTCGCAATAATAAATTCTCCTTCTTGGAAATGTTACGGACGATAATGATGATAGAATCGACGAACTTTGTTCTGGTCTTGGCTCGCTGCAAACCACTTCAGTGTTTCGTAATTGAGGGCTTACGTGACGACTGTGCGCCGCAGCTGCCCCAACTTTCGCTGCAAAGAGTTCTGTAGCTCCAACTTTATCTCAATTTAAGTTTCGGCTCTGGTCCGACGATGGGAATAGTTTTTATTGAAACTATTCAGAAAATTCATACGACAACTCGCGTTTGTTGTCTTTGATCTGGATATTTGTGTTATAAAAATGTTGTTTTTGATCATCTGATATTTGGATCTTAAAGGTTCGATCAGTACTTATGGAGCGGCGCTTTGGTAATATTATCGGAAGATCAAATATTCATATAGGTAGTCATATTTTCTTTTAAAATATCAAACATACATATTTTCTCGAGATATTTATTTACAATTATACAATGAAATAGTTTAAGTCTCGCAAAACTAGATTATCGTGTTTGGGGGCATGCTTCTTCTTACTTTCAGGTTTGTTTTAATAAAAAATATTTACAAAACTGATCCAAAACCGCGAAGCGTCATCTTTTATCAAATAATTGTGGTTTGTCAAACTAGATGATTAATGCAGTGATTTAAACCTCTCTAAGATGAAGGATTAAGTTTTAAGCTTCTTTCTACGCCTACTTTGAGGTCACATAGCTGTAAATACACCCAACAAATTGAAAGGTTTGGCATTATGTACATTTGTTTATTACACTATTCGTCTTTATGACGCTGAGTAACCACGTTCAAACGACCGTTTCCATAAAAATCCTACCTGTATAGTTGCACATAACCCGGGCACGTACTAGATCGTCAAATCGAACAGCTATAAACCATTCTAGGGTAATAGCGAGACGTTATGTTAGGCCTAGTTCATAGTAGACCTAGTTCGGAAAAGAAACGCTAGTTCACACAAAAAATATTAACGTAAGTCATTGCGTAACCATCCCGAGATCTAAGTAAACTAAATGTCTTCTCTGATATTTAAAATAATAAATTATAGCGAGCACTATGACCAGTAAGCAGTAAACTGTGGCGAGGCATTATATAAAGTAAAAATAGATTATTGCGGTAACATACTTGTTGTACTTCTATAGTTGTATACATGGTTAAATGGAACAACAGAACACGAAAAAATACTTTTCCTCTAACTAGACTTCCGATGTTTTGTTTTTCAAACTACCTACCTCTGATAGAAGGCTTTCAATAGAATTGTTGATAGGTTCGTGTGAACTCCCTTTTCAATTGCAAATATCAATACGAGAGCGCTCCACCGCTAACTAACGTGTACCTCGCGTTGCCTTCATCGATATATTGATCCCACGCGATTTTATTCTTTCATCTTATGCCCGTTTGCGAAAAGCACAAGAGGTGATACATATTGTGCAATTTGTGATGGAGGCATGTATCACTCTTTTTTAAATCTATACACTAACCCAGGCGTCGGCAACCTGCGGCTCTTGGAATGAAAAGTATTGTCTCTCCAGTTCCATACACATAAAATATTTTATTGTCAAATCCCTCAAAATGTAACTATCTATTTTATATTCTGTATTTATACAATACTACTTATGTTTACAGTACAGTACTTATGTTTTAATATCATTATTACTTTATAACTAAAACATGTTTTCTGCCAAAACAATTGTACGTTTTTATATAAATCCTACCCATAGCCGCGACTTCGTGCGTATTTATTGAATAGATATTTTTAATGGCTTTTTAAAATATGGGAAAAATTGCAAATTGCAACTTTTGACTCTTCTGTCTCTAAGGTTGCCGATCCCTGCACTAGGCCGATGACTTGTATCCCATAAATTGCTTTACGACTTTCAGATATTTTAAATAGTACATTTTTATGTGAGGATAGAAAACAAATAATAAATAGCAATAGAGACTCTCACAACCTCAAACAAGATTGAACTCTTATCTGAGCTCGCAGGTAGATGTGTTGCTACTCCTGACGTCTAATAGGTATGTAGGTACGGGTACGATTGTAGAAGCTAGTCGCACCTCTTCCCTGAAACGCAAGAGTAGTTTCGTGGTCGATTACGAGCACAGCAATCATACCTCCCCGGTTGAGCTAGTATATATAGTATAGTTCTATAACTTTTAAAATCTATAAAAGCAGTGGCAGTTCTGATACGACATTATAAAAGAGTGTCTTTATAATGTTTTTTTTGTATTATAATATGTAGTAATAATGGTCACAATGGTAATGTTCTAATTTAAGGATTATGGTAAAACGAATGAATATAAGACTTTCCATTTTAGCTTTCTGGAAAGCGAGTCATCCTTGATGAATTTCAGTAATGATTTTAAGACATTATATTTAAGCTTAGCTATACATATATTTCCAATAAATGCTGCAGCCATTTACTATTAGGGATGTAGCAAGTATGATTACTTAAAACAAACCTCTTTTACATAAAAAGTACCTAATACTTTGTAACCTAGTTTTGTGCCGACTGGGCTGTAAAGAAATGGTATTAGGGATTCAATTAAGGAGATAGGCAACAGAATTTTCCTTCGATGAACCTTTGACCAGACCTTGTGTCGATACATATATGCCCAAGTGGGGACGTAGAGTTAGATTTCGAGTGGAAGACCAGTGATATAGACGATTGAATAATATTATTTTTATAGCACCAAAACTGTGCTTACTATGCGAAGAGGGAAAAATCATATCTAACATTCGGCTATTGTATTGCAAATTGTGAGTGTGATGCCCTTCCCTTCGTTTATTTACATAAAAAGTTCTCAGAATATTTTGTTCGTAAATGACTTTTATTTCGTTCGAGAGTCTTATAAACGCCTAAAATAGATTCGGCGTTGAAAATTTGTTCAAGCAGTTTTATGTCGAGTTTATTTGCCATTTGAATGATTAAGCATTCGTCAACGTATTGCATTTTTTGAGTATATTTAAGACTTGGTCAAATAAAGTTTTTATCTTAATCGTGAGATTTTCGACTATATATTTTGACTATTCCCTTTAATTTCTCTCGTGATTTTGAACATACTTAAAATCTATTTCAGGCATATATTTCCAGCACCATATTTCAAAAGAGTGTACGCGACGATATTTTTTAAACTCATATCTCAGAACCGTACATGACTGTGGAAGTTTTACCGTACAAACTAACCTTGTTTTGGTTTCAACAGAGATGCTTGTATCCTGCCAAATTGTGTACATATAGCTGAGCCATAGCATTTTGAGTGATTTTTATTTTTCTCCATTCTTCTGATTCATAGGAGCCATTGTTGTTTATGTCATAATATAATATCATCCCGAAAGGCACTTACGTTGTTATTGCTTCTTAAATTACGAATAAAAAAAACGATTTCCACCTGCTCATAAAACGTACTAATGTCTACATTTTTATCTTTGCACATAAAATTTCAATCCAGTTGCACGGGTCATTCAATAAATAAGGTTATTCAGCTAAAGGATAGCGTGAGTAAAACGCAATATCCAATAAGCGTCAAATATACGGTCGAAGGAATCAATCCCAAAAGAACGATGGTACGTTTAAATGTTTTCCATTATTTAGATGGTATTGAGGCAGCCGGAGGAAAGCGATCGAGCCGGGCAACGGCCAAGCGTTCCAGAAAACAGCGATATATCCGAGTCTGATTATTACCGAGCGCTGAAACCGCTGAGTTGCTGAAGTAATGTTGTTTCGCCTCGATATCTCCATTTGTTATCTATACATATACCTAACCAATGTGTAAATATTTCGTGTCTGTACATCTTTACGTCGTTACTTCAGTAATATTAATTAATAAAACTTCATGAAATGTGAATAAAACACATAAGCAGTTTATGTCATGTTGAATACAGATTAAACCATATTTATCTCGAAAAAATTAAACATCCCGATATAATAATATGCAACGTTTAATAAATGGCCGTTATCAGTCAAAATATCTAATAGAAATCTTGAACAACGCTAGTTTACATTGTTCCCAAAATATACAAATAGGTAGAAGGACGAATAGATCTGTCTGTTTAGACAATTTATAAGCTCAATCTTATTTGAGTTTACAGATACACTCACGACTTTTTGCCAATCACATATATTGGTTCTTATTCCACTAGGCTTACATAAAAAGGACGATTACATGACATGAAACATATATTTTTCACTTAGGTAGTGTTTGTCAAAACTTAGTTACCACATAAAGTTTTAAAAAAGGACTGTTGATTATTATTTTATTCTGAAAGCCTGTGAATCTCTGATGACTGTATTGTTGTTTTTCAATTTCCGGATATTTGGTTTTGTTACTGAAAAACACAGAGCTTTCCCAAACAATCAGTGGTTCAAGTTTAAGTCTTTCCTAAATATGCTACTAATGATTTTATTTCAATACTAGTAAATACTTGCGGCGTGTTTTGCGTTGTTTATTATATTGACACCATACGACCCGCTCTATTTCTCTGCGGCAATATTGGAGTTTCTTAAAACTTTCACAACCATATATTAAAAAAAAACTTCGTTGATCGTGATATTTTTTACATATTAATCTGCAATAGTTTTTGCGTGATGCGTGCATATGGGCAGACCCTTACCACTTTATTTATATTAGTAGAAGGAGATGGAATTAAATGTATAAAAACGAATAATTACTAATATTCGCGTTGTTAGTAACATACGTTCAGTTCGTAGGCATTCATTAATCACGTTTAATTGTATTGCCTGTTAAATGTCTGCTAATTGTTAGGAAATAATCCGACGTAGTCAATCCGCTTATGTTCGAATGACGTTACTACGGCTCTAGGTAATACATACGATTGAAATACATATATCCCGATATTCAGAAGAGCAAGGCGTTCGTGTTCATTTCTGCTGAGATCAATTCCATCGTACAATTGTTATCATACAGAGAATGTCGTCCTTGTTATATGGATTAATGAATGACAGAAAAATTCGCCATGAATATATATGACCATGCATAGTGGATAATTTCTTTTCATAATCCGTTGGATAATTGATAATCGGTATAAAACAACCGATCAGAAAAATAAAATTTATCATATTATGAGATAATAGGGTATCCCATATGTCTATGTACACGGGATTTTTTATTCCTTAGTTATTTGAATGATGTATCAATCCAAATAATAGTTTTTTCGTAATTTCTCTTCGACACTATAGGGGTTCATAGAAAATATCTACCTAACTTCCCATATATAATATATGGGAAGTTAGAGATATATTTGTATAGCATTATTGTTTTTTTCCTTTTTTCTTTTTCTTTTTATGTACTAATTTACTATATTGTTTATTTGTTTATCGTGTCTATGGGCCTTAGTAGCCTGAAATAAATAAATAAATAATATTTTAGATGTAGTAGTTGACATTCATACACGGTTGTATGTAGATATGACGGAATTGTAAGGGTTACTTTGTAGGCATTTGGCTACGGAACCGTAAAGAGGCTTTCTTGATGTATGTAACACTATGTTTTGTGTTGGTATACACCAATAAATACTTATTAACACAGAAAATAATGATCAAGCATTGAATAATTCACTGTTCTCAATGTATTCGTGATTTAAAGTAAGTAATTGATTACACAGTAACAATGACCGATGCTTAATTCGACCATAACTTGGTACTAACTTTCTCTTTGGTTAGCCATATGCACGTGAGGTCTCCGGCTAGCGATGCGAACAAGCGCTGATGAGATATCTTTGTTTGAATCAATTTTCTACTGCTTTGTATAAACATAAGTTGTTTGTGTTGCCAATTTATAAAGAACGTTCGTTATAACTTATATACACTTAACGAAAACTTATTTGTTTTGTTTGATTAGACACGGTCTGACTTTTATCTATCTTGTTTCATTACTGTAATGTACACGGAAGTATAAAATTGACTCGGTCTTAATATATTCTCAGTTTTTAGGATTCCGTGTACTGAGGGTTAACAAAAATTTGCATAATTCTTCGGTTAATAAATAATTTTAAATATACGTATATTGTGTTGTGGTACGGAACCCATGGTTTAGAAATTCAATGCATGCCTTTTTATACCGTCATTATCTTTCCATATTCTGTAACCAAGTTCAGTTTTTTTTATGTGGGAAGAGTAGCAAATGAGCATACAAACCACCTGATGTTAAGTAGTCGCAGCCCATAGACATCCACGTACAAC